>PVIH01000553.1:184176-243174 GCA_004025045.1 Sigmodon hispidus | reverse complement strand
ATCTTTAGGGTATATGCCCAGTAGTGGTATTGCTGAATCCTTGGGGAGATTGATTTCCAGTTTTCTGAGAAGCCGTCATACTGCATTCCAGAGTGGCTCAACAAGCTTACATTCCCACCGACAGTGGAGGAGTGTTTTTATCTTTTTCTTAATATGAATAACATAACACAAATTCTTCAGTTAGGAACCATGAGAGCCATCTCTAATTTCTGCATTTCTCATATTTACAGGCAATTTAGAATTAACTACCGATTTTTACTTCCAGGGCATTATTTTGGGTCCATATCTCCCTTTATTCACACCCAGAGTAGATGTGGCATTTGCTCTCTGTTGGCTCATCCTGATGGCTACAGTGGTACAGTGGTCTTCTCCCAGGTTGTTCTTCTTTAGAGTCCACACTAATGACAGTGTGATTTGTGCATCTCACATACCACCATTGATTTCTTCCATAAAGTCCCAGTGGGCAGGGCTCCATCACAAGATGCACTCTGTCATTTAGAAGGTGACTCTCACCCCAGTTCTTAGGCTTCTCATCTCACATTTAAGTTTGACTGACACTAACTTTGACCATGCTGTGCTCAGGGCCTCTGGGCTAGTTTGTTTTTTATTTCTCCTGCTATCTGAGCACTGGCTCCAGCTGAGGAAAGGCCCCTTCAATAAAGGCTTCTGTTATCTATTCAAGGAGGACAGACCAAAGGCCAAAGTGGTAGCTGAAAAGTAGTTCTTGTTTTAAATTTAATTTTTTAACGAGTACTTAACTAATGTGTATTTGTTTTATCTTTCTTTATACACTTAGAAAAGACAATTTGTTTGTGGCTTTGGTAGACCTAGAGAAGATCTTGAATCACGGGTGCTGAGATTCACTAGATGCTCATTTTAATGACATATAAATGTGAGCATTTCTAAGCAAGAAAAAATCAAAACCAATGCAAACTTTCATGTATTAGTCTAAAAATTAATGCCACAAACACCTTCAAACATCGGCTACATAATGATTATTATACAATGCACAGTATATTAAGTTGATTATTTTGTTTCTTGTATCATTAAGACTTGGGTTCTGTGGCCTTTTTGCTGTTGTTAAGTAACAAAAGATACCTAATTTTTAACAAGTATTATACAGAAATAAAAAAAACACATTTTAAAGTGCTTATTAGATTCTAATGATTTTTGAAGTCATGAATAACAAAGACCAAGGAAAGACTCAGGATTTACGGTGAATTTGTATGGTTGTGGGTCTATCTTTTAATGTTTGCTCAGGCCACATCCTGGGGATACTTTCATCATTTATCTAGTGGTTCTATTAGATCTTTGTTATGGTGATGATCCACAGCTAAATTTGCTGAGTGAGTGTTTTAAGTTTCTTAACTGTATATTGATTAATATTTTTCTTGTACTTAAAATTTGGTGGGCATTAAAATAAAAACTTTCTCATTTAGTTGAACATTGCTTTATATCTTTTTATTTATCACAAAGTGACTGGAACATGCATATCATTTGTTACTTTTTAGGGAGGTTACTGGATTAGTTTTAAGTTTTTTAAAATATTATATTATTTTTAATTATGTGTGTGTGTTTGAGTGTGTGTGTGTGTGTGTGTGTGTGTGTGTGTGTGTGTATCAAGTTGTGAGTATGTGCACAGGAGTATAGCACCTGTGGAGGCTGGAATAGGGGATCAGATCCCCATAAAGTTGGAGTTGCTGATGGTTGTGAGCTGCCTCACATGACTGCTGGGACTTGAACTTGGATCTTCTATGAGATAATTTCTGGATCATAATCACTGAGCCATTTCTCTAGTCTTATTTGAAACTTTAATTTGTTTGTTTTGTGTTTTTTTTAATGTATGAAGGTGATTTTGCACTTCAAGCTGTAGCTTCTTTTATGAATTCCTTGGGTGTGCATAAATGATAATTTTTCTCTTGTCAAGTTAGTCAGTGTAATTTCTATATCTAGCATCTTTTATCATTTAGATTTTCCACCTCTCTGATAAAGCTACTTGAATTTTTGTTGTTGTCTCCTTAAGGCTTTTGGCTTTGAGTGCCTGTGCTAGGATAGGCTGAATGTTCTTTTTTTCAGATGGTCAAATGTTGAACTTAGATTTCTATGTGTGTTGGTTTTATCACAGCTAAAAACAAAATATTGGTAAGTGGCTGAGAGTATAATATATAATTAAGTAAAGTAATGTCTATTTGAAACAAATGAGGTGATCCCAGCTTGGCAAAAAGTACCTATACCTTGAACTCTTTTTGTTTTGAAAAATATTACTCTTCAAAGTGTTGCAACATCTGACTAATTTACTTCTGTGATATGCTAGCATCCTTTAGAATGTTGGAGAATGTTGTTTAAGGGGATATTTAAAATATGAATTTATATTAGACATGTATAATGTTTGTGTTGGTAATGTTTTAGTTTTTCTCTAAGACAAAATCCAAGGTGGTTGTGTGTAAAACACATAGATATGTATAGATGTTTAAGTAAGTAGATATAACATGTTTTTCGGTCCCTTGGTGTACCTACCTGCACTGATGCTGTCAGAGAATGACTACACAGAACTCAAGTGTACTCAGCCTCCCAGAAGCAGATAGCAGGAGTAGGATTCGTGAGGTAACCACTGTGTGGAATCCTTTCAGAAACATAGTTAAAGTACTCCTTTCTTGGGACATTACAAATTTAGTACTAGACTCATCAAATTTGAAATCAAAGTCCAAAAATTTAGGAGCAAAAAGGATTTTCTTTCACAAAGAAGGATGTTTATGTTAGGGAAGGGAGAGTCATCTGTGTGGCTGACCCTGGCTTTGGGAAGTAAGTTGCCTTGCCCAAAAGAATTGAGAGGATTCCAGGGAGCATGGCTGTGTGAGGGAGTCACTCAATCGGGGGCTTGTTAGATTGCTGATGAGTAGAACTCCTCCACATTATGGATGTAAATAGATAATCAAGGAAGTTCTTTTTCTTATGGTTACAAAAAGGGCAGTTCACATGAGCACCAGTAATGGAAAAGGGGCATTCAACGCTTGGCATTAGGTACTAAGATGGCAGATACGCAGAAGCCTGGTGTCTGCATTTGCAATCATGGCTGTTGTTCTGATGTATACAGTATGGCTCTTGCCCCACTTCCCCTCCCTTTCCATGTCTTCCCCTTGCCTTGCCTCACCTCTTTCCTTCGTCCTCTCCTTTCTCCTTGCTCTATCTCTTAGGTAGTCGTACGTATCCTAGGCTAGCTAAAGCTCACTACATTGCCAAGGATGATCTTTGATCCCCTTGCATCTGCCTCATGAGCTCTGGGGTATAGCATGCACTCCCAATGCCTCACTTGATTGTGGCTGTTCACTAAATCTAATTAGGATATGAAGATTCTTAATACTTGCTATTTCTTTCTGCCTTGCCTGATACCTTGTAGGCTAAAAAGGGCATAGCTTATTAAATATTCTAGAAGTCAGAGGGTATGGGAGCAAGATATTTATCTATACATTGACCCCCCCCAAAGATAAATCAGGATATATTATAAAACTCATACCATTTAATGTATTCTTTGATTTGTACTATGACCAATGTAAAATTAGAATACTTGAATCATTCCTTGTAAACATGGTTTACAAGCGGAGTGAACAGACTGCATCCTGGAGAAAGTAGATAAGCCTTCAATTCAAAAACTCCTTTTTTCTATGCACAATGGAAAGACATGCAAATATCACCCCACCTCATCATGTCACTTCATGTGCATTAACCAGAATTTTATGTTTGCCTGAGAAGTAGATGGATGCTCATTGCCACATTAATCTCATTGTTTTGTTAGTTGACTTCCTCACACTTGTCTACAATGGCCAGTATGGATTAAGGCATTCATTCTTTTTCTTACTCTAATGAAGGGAACACTGATACCCTGTTTCTAGTTAAAAAGAATGACAAAGCAGTGCCGAGCCAGTGTATCTATTTTTCTTGGTGACAAGGAGTGATTTATAGCAGCATGCCATGCCGAGCATATGCCCTATCTAACAAGGAGCCGTGTATTGCTAAAGTGTGCCATGCTAGATCAAATTCCAAGCAAAGTTTTGAAAACTTTAAATCAATTCTATAGGGTGACATTTTGGATTTTAGTTCTGTTTTACTCCATTGTGTCTGCTGCGCTATAAAAGGCTATAAGTCTTGAATGGATTCTAAAATTAACATTAATCTTTGGAAATATATCTTATAATACTTTGTATATTTCCCTTTTCTTTTTTATTCTATTATTTTTCATTCTATTCTGGTAACATGGTCTATATACTTTGATTAATTTGTTTACTTGTTTATTTATGATTGCAGTTATATTTGTAAAGAGCCCACAGAAAAATATTTTAAAGATACAGTCTTTCTTTTAATGACAAATTGGGCATAGGAATAATTAAAACAGTTAAAATGCTTCAAGGAATACGTGATGGAATAATCTAGTGTATTCACACAGCATGAAGATGCTAAAAGTTCCCAACACTCATGACAACATTATCAGTCCTTTTTAAGTACATATAATATATCTTTCATTGGATTTTAAATGGTGTTAGCTTAGATTCTTTTTCCTAATCGATAAAATTAGAAATGTGTATGAAAGAGAAAACCAGAGCCATGTTTATTGTTTCAGTTGCCATGTGGTCATTTATTTGTTTTTTGAAATGTGACGTGATGGCTTTGTCAGATTGAGTGCTCACTACATAAATGAATGGTGCAAGAATTATTATATTACCATATGCTTTCCTGCTTGGCAGTTTTCAACTCACTGATGAAGATGGCATGGAAGCTTCTGTGGGGCAAAATGTTTCCTCTAATCTTCGACACCTGTGTTCATCATGCAGACGCCATTCACTGCACAACAAAAGACAGTCTTTGAGAGCAAATGACCGTGCGTGGCATAGCCTTCTTCTACAATAGCAGAATTTGTTTCAGGAGATAATGCAGTGTAGGAGGGAGGAAATACTAATTGGGTATTGCTGTTTGGATATGGGTAGCTCTTAGAAAATGTTCTCCTAATTGTCCGCCTTACATGATCTCAGGATCTAGTGGAAGACTGAGAATTTTTCACCCATTGACAGGAATCCATTAATAAAACAACAATCTTTTGTATGCAGTAATCTTTAATCTTCTTTTGTTGTACACTCCTCAGTAGCTTCTCCACTCATTTTACAGTATAATTTATGGCATTGAAACAACTCAGGCCCTGGAAAAGGTCAGTCTGTCAAGGTTTACTTGCCTTTGAAGAAAAGTAATAGAGCATTATTTATGAAGCAAAGAACACACTTCTCTACTTTAATCAATCAGAAAGATGCTTGTATTGTGGTATCTTTTGCCACTACACTCCCCCACCCCTACCCAGAGGAAACCATAAGCAAAGGCTATGCCAAGCTTACTTTCTCTTTTATCTTACAAAAGGCTTGTTACCTCTTCTGCCTCTTCTGCTTTTGTGTTCATAGAATTATGGAAAAAAATCAAACTAGCCTGATAATGTCTGATACCTGGGAACAATTTGTCGGTTATGAGCAAGGGGCTGATATTTCCTAAAGAACATAGACTGTCTAGACAGATTAACCAGCCCTATCCAGTTAGCTCACCCTGAGAAATCCACCTGACAAGACAGAAGAGGGTTTGCAATTAAAAACCTGGGGGATAAAGAGAGAGTTGAAAAGGTTTGAAACTGTCTTCAAGAGCAATCAGCAAAACAAAAGCAATTATGGTGTTTTGTAGGGAAAATCTCAAAACATAACCGCAGTTGGTCTCCATATGTTCTGTAAACCGCTACAAGCACAAATTAGAACATGCTGTGGGGGAAATGAATTGGTCGTTCACTAGAGAAAACACTTACAGCTTGAGTGAAATGCCCTCAATAAGGTTTTAAGTTAGGTAAAAATAAATAAATAAACATGTTGGGTGTGAATTGAATAACAATAGTTAAAATGCAATCTTATTAAAGTTTAAAAATTATCTAAAGCATATCTTTAGTTACAAATGCTTAAAATACATTTTAAAAATTAAGTGAGAATTATTCAATAAAAATCTCAATCGACAAAATAAGCCAGAGACATGTAAATCCCTTCTGACTGAAACATTGAGCTTGAACATCACATTATCCAAAATATCTATCAGAGCACCGTCAGTATAGTAATTTCCAATTCTTAAATTATTAATATATTTATCTCAACTAATCATAAAGGTTTCTGAGGTCAGTGAAGACTGGAGTTCCTTGAAACAAAAATAAGTGATTAATTGAGTCATGATTAAAAATATTTTTCCCATCTCTCCAAATTCCTATAAACCTAGTGGCAACTCCAAAAAGGAAGTTAGATTTTAAGTATTGGGGTTGTTTTGTAGTAATTGAAAATTTTACTTTTACCAGTACTGCAGTTCAAATCCAGAGTGAGGCAATAAAATGACCTTCTTTCAAGGTTACAGAAAACTAGGGACAGAGGACAGATGAAGTACAAAGGGTGTTTGTTAGCATTCATGGGGTTCATTGATAATGAATCTTGATTAATGCCTGGCTAGCCAAGGAGAGCTCGAGACTCTTAAAGTGATGTGTGCCTTGCTTCCCACTGCACACTTCTCTAGACTCCCAATGGAATATTCATGAGGATTTGAAGATCCAGAATCAAGACATATGAAGACTTTGATTAGTCACAATGACAAAATGTAAAGTTGTCTGTTTTCAGGAGACTATGGAGTCTTAAAACAAATATCTGTAGATTAAGGTATGAGCACACAACTAAAATAGACTATCTTGGTCATTTGACAGAATCTGAGAATATAGCACTGTCTCTTCTATTATGAGGGTGCCATATCTACCCCTTTCTGAAAAAGAGATCCAGTGCTGTTCATGGCTCTTTAGTCCCAGTTCTTTCTCATCACCCACTGTGGAGATCTTGATCTCTACTTAAGTATGGATCTTGCAATTCTTATGACAGCATAGGTAGAAGTTGATTGACAATAGTTCTATCCCCTGAAGGTGAGCACTGTAGCTAGCATCTATAATCCCAGGGTGTAGGAGCCTGAGGTAAGGCAGTTGCCACAAAAGTAAGGGCAACATGAGCTATACAGTGAGTTTCATTTGTGTCTGTATAATAGTGTGAGACCCTGTATCATAAATGAACAACCACACCAAAACAACAAAAAACTATAAGGAAAAGAGACAGGACAGGAGGAGAGCAAGAGCTCACAGCCATCTGAGTGTGCATGCATTTGCATTGTATGTATGTACTATCTGAGTGTGCATGTATGTGCCATCTGAGTGTGCATATATGGAATGTATGTATGTGCCATCTGAGTGTGCATGTATGCATGTGCATAAATATACAGTAACAAGTGTCATTGAATACTATCAATTTAGTGCATCAGAGAACTGTGGCTGAGTATAGGAGAGGTGAACACCTCAGCAAATAACTCTGGGTTTTGATTAAGGGCAGACCTCAAGGCCACACTGATGGGTCAAATGGAAGCTGTAAAGCTTCCTTAATTGCCAAGTCTCAGCTTACCAGCAGATGAAAATTTTATGTTTGGGAAGGAGACTCCTGACTTCTTCAGATGGGAAAGGGTCTTCTCACTGCACAATTCACACAGTTTGTCAACGATTGGTCCTTATGATTTTTCTGACCATTTGAATATACCTGGACCTAATTACAATTGCCTCTGCATCACTCTGCTGAGTCACTAGCTTCCTGGTAGTCATTGCTCTCTAGGAACCCAGTCCAGTGACTAGTAGGAGATGTTATTTACCTCAAGTTCTCTGCTCCTGGGAGCTGCCAAGCTTCTTAGCATCCCTAAGAGGATTCTGTTTGAGATTCCTTCTTGATGTCCTCTTACAGGCTGCCTCTCCTTCTGTGGTCCAAATTTCTACCCCAATGTTTAAAATTTTTTACTGACCAAATACAACTGGCATTTCCACAATTTAATTTATAATGTTTTGATGTTATAAGAGTACAAACATTTACCAGAAACTGTACTTAGAGTTTTAATTTATATTTGTATAATGATTTCCTTAATATATTTATATTTTTAATTTGTCTTAGACATATAATTTATAAATTAGACTTGCTTTGAAGTACCTTAATTGTAAAGACAACATGAATAATGAAAATTTTAGTCTGATATTTTAAATTGTATGAGTCATGGACAATTTACAAACAAGATAAATAACTATAAAAATACATATGAAAATATGTTCAAACATACATGACTGTTCAAATTAATGCAAGGAGTAAAAAAGATGTTGTATTTTTACTTATTAAATTAGAATGACTTAAAATTGCAATATGCATGCTGATGTATACAACAAAGCTAGTAGTCATAGGCACAGCTCATACTGAATATATAGCTTCCTCAAGACTTCTCTTGGCTTCTTCAACATGTCACCTATGCATACACATAAAATGGGTGTATCTTGAATTCTGAACTGTTTACACAATCATTTAGATTTCAAGCTTCAGTGACTGACAGTTGTGGGCTCAAATGCTAGTTTTGAAATTTAATGACACATCTTGGCATAAGTATTGCATCATTAGGAATCAGTTTATTTGTCTGTGTAATGTGGGTAATTGTGTGTGTGTGAGATGTACATGTGTGGCATGTATAGTATGTAAAAGCAGAAACACATCATTAATGGTACACAACAGTGGCACAGATACATTTGTATATGTACATATAGACTGAGGATCCCTCCTTGACTGATCTCTATGCAGGCTCCTTTGAGTCTCTTCTTGATCAGTGGCTGATAAAGACTTAACAAATCCTAACAGTTTCTATGTTTCTTTCTGCTAGTACACAAAGATAGCACACCTATCTACCACCTCTGCAGCCAAGCAGTGGCCTCTTATGGAAAAAGACAGTTAGTAGAACTTAGGGACTTCTCATGGACACACTGCCAGGGCCACTTTTTTTGCAGGTATTTTGCTTTGCCTATACTGCTGCGCCCCTTTCTCTTTGGTCTTTTTTCCTTAGTGACACAGACAAAAGTCTATTCATGTTTAATGGACTTTCAGAAGAGGCTCAGCGTCTCTGCCTATAAAGGCACTCACCTCATTTTTAAAGTCAGCTTTTGAGGGCTAGAGACAGAGCACATGCTTGTGTGCAAGGTCTTAGATCTGTTACCCAACCCTGCAAAAAGCAAAAATAACTTGCTCTTTCTAGCTTAAATTCATAACCACCTAAAATACTTACAGATATATTTAATTGCCTTATCAACATTTATTAGAAATTCAGCATAAAAATATAGCAAAATAAAATATTTACTCACTTAGATTAGACGATAACTATTGAAAATAGATTCTGTTCCATCACAAGGCAAATAAAGTGCAGAGTGAGTAAATGTTTAAGATGTGTTTAGAATCAGAGCTGGGATTTTAGCTGAGTTACACAGGTTTACATGTCTCTTCTAGTCCCAGGAGGCCATCTTTCTCCTTAAACCCTGAAAGACATTACTACTGAGTTCTGCCTTGCTGCATCAAAGTGCAGCTACAGGAGCCTCTGTGCAAATCCATCCAGGACTTACCAAGCAAGGAGAGCTGGCAAGACAGCTAGAATCTACTTGCTGTCTCTGCTTTGGCAGAAAATCATTGTTAAAGTCATTATTTATTATCTTAAGATGCTTGGACATTAATCATCACACAGTGATTCCTATCTCTCTTATATGAAGGAGCCCTAAATAGGACTAAATATCCATTTACCATTCAAAACTTAACAAAAAAAGAAAGACCAATTTCAGAGTTTCTATAGTTTCTAATGTTTGGTTCTAAATTCATCCTACTTGCTGATTTATGTCAGCTCTGTGGCTTTCTAAAACTCAGTTTCTTTTATGATTGTACAATATTATATTCCAATACCTAATGGGTTGATACAATGACCATTGAAATGATGAAGTACAGTTTCAAAAGAATGACATATATGTAAGTACCCTTTTCCTTCTCAACTAAAAGGAACTGATTTAGAATAGAAGACTGGAAGATTTTAAAAAATCCAGAAACTAGCAAGATACCATGTTCTAGGGAACAATAATAAAAGCTAAGAAGATTATAATGCAGCCATGGATGGTTATGTCACTTATTTGCTCACTGAAATTGAAATAATGCACTCAAATCCTATTGAAAATATGCTTGCTAATATCAGAAATAGCAAAATGAAGCTAAATATAATGAGGAAAGAAAATGGAATGACTTGCTCCAAGCCTATGCAATTTACTAAACTCAGGACTAATAAATTATCTAACAATGTATGGAAACTGTTACTCTCATCATAAGTTGTGAGTGGATTTTCAGACAAGGTGCATTTTTACCCTGGAAACTTATCCTTTGTGACCAAATGTGTTAGTGTTTATTTCAGGGTATATTTCATATTAAATGTTCCAAAACTGCTGCAATTTTCTTTTAGCTTATTAGTCTCTACTTATGTAGCTAATAATGAATAGTAAATTAAAGACAGAGAAATGAACAATTCAAATCGATCTTCTGGAAATACTGAAAACATATAATCTGTCATTGTTTGTTTATTATATATATATATATAATACTTGTGAATTTAGATATTATATTGTCTGAGTGATGTTACCTGCTAGGCAGGTGCTTTTATTTACAATTACCTATATTAGCAGTAAGTGGAATGTTGCTTTTTATGACTTAACAGTGCTTTGACATGGTCTTTTCTTTTCTTTCTTTTTTGAGATAGATTCACATGTATTCCAAACTAGTCTTGAACTCACTCTGTAGTTGACACTGTCCTTGAACCTGGTGCTCCTCCTGCCTTCACCTCTTGAGCGTTGTGATTAGCTAAACTTTTTTATTATTATTATGAACACAGAAGTCACACTTTCTATCCTTGTATATCCTTATTCAAGGTCCCTACCCCCTCCCACTACATCAGGTCATTCTCTCTTCTCCACAACTCCCCATTCCCCGCCCTGGGCAGGCGGTCCCAAGGTCCCACTGTCTTAATATTGCTTAGTTCAGCCTCCACTCCTGGTAGATCCAGTTTCCTCCCCCCAACCTCAAGACTGAGTCAGGTGTTCCTCTGGGGGGAGTGGGATCCAAGGAGTCAGTCCAGGGTGTTTCTGATCCCAAGCTCTTCAGTGGTTGTGGTTTGCAGCTTGGGCATGCTTTGCTTTTTTCTTGTTTGTTTGTTGGTTTGTTTAGAGTCCACTAATGAGTGAATACATGCCCTGCTTATCTTTCTGGGTTTGTGATACCTCGCTCAGGAGGATATTCTCCAAATCCATCTATTTGCCTGCGAATTTTAGGATATCATTTTTTCTTAATGCTGAGTGGTACTCCATTATGTAGATGTACTACAGTTTGTTAATCCATTCTTCAGTTGAGGGGCATCTAGGTTGTTTCCAGGTTCTTGCTATTACAAATAATGCTGCTATGAACATAGTTGAGCTAATGTCTTTGGAGTGTGACTGTGCGTCTTTAGAGTATAGGCTAAATTTCTTTTTACTGTTACAAGTAAGCCTCCCCACTCTGCAGAAAATCCACAAGAAATTAGTTCAAACCTAGGAACCACTGATTGGTACCCTTTTAGGTGACCTCGAGTAAGAATTTTACTCAGAGGTATTAGTCTTACAGGCTTTGTATATATAACATGTGAGGAAACATGATCTCCAACTGAATATGCTGTAAATGTGACTATTTATACATGTGAGGATGTCTTTCTGATATCAAAACAAATACGGTTTCTCAATAAAGACTTATCTTTTTTGTTTCACAATCCACAGTGCTTTCCCCATCTTCTGTAGTAGAGCTCCCTGCCTCATTCTCTAGCCTGCTGGTTTTGGTATAAATGTTCACTCCCCAAGAGCCTCCCTGCTCCCACTCTGTCACTGAGGATGGGAGATTCCCTCTAGTGGAAAAGATAAGTTGTCTTCTTACTCATATTCTGTTATCATTATTTTCTGTTTATGTCCCCCAAACCGCCATTCCAATGCCACTTTCAAACTACTCCTGTTTATTTGCCTGGTAACTTAAGTTGGCAGTCTTTGCCACAAGGCACATTTCTTTCCTAGTTCAAGCATGTCTTAATGGGGGCATTGGGAATAAATGGGGACCTGGATTCTGGTGTTCTGGTGTCCCTTTTAGAAATGCCTTTGCTTGTCACCATGTTTTGCTCTTTCTTTCTTTCTTTTATTGTTTTTTTTTGAAAATCAATATCAAACATTATATAAAAAAGCAAAAACATTCGGAATAGATAACAAAAAACCCATACGGTTATAAAACTTCTTTTTTCTCTAAAATACATGAAACATAAAAAATAAAATCTAAATCGTCTCAAGCCAGGTTAGGCTCAGCTACAGATAAAGAAAGCACAGTAGTTCACAGCTAATGCCCACGAATGTACTATGGACACCACAAATTTCTGCTAAGCAATCCTTCTACAGACAAACAAGAAGGTTTTTTTGTTTTGTTTTGTTTTGTGTATGTGTGTGTTTTAAATCACTTTATTCACCCATTGTCTTTCAATGAAAAAAAAAAAAAAAAGAAAGATTTTGCTTAAAATTCACTAAGGAGTGAGTATATCCTCTGCTTATCTTTCTGGGTTTGTGAGACCTTGTACAGGAGGATATTCTCCAAATCCATCCATTTGCTGGCAAATTTTAGGATATCATTTTTTTCTTACGGCTGATTAGTACTCCACTGTGTAGTTGTACCACATTTTTTTAATCTAAACTTCAGTTGAGGGGCATAAGGTTGTTTCCAGGTTCTTGCTATTACAAATAATGATGCTATGAACATAGTTGAGCTAATGCCTTTGGAGTGCAAATGTGCATCTTTAGGGTATATGCCTAAAAGTAATATTGCTGGATCCTTGGAGAGATTGATTCTCAGTTTTCTGAGAAACTGCCATACTGCATTCCAGAGTGGCTGAACAAGTTTACACTCCCAACAACAATGGAGGAGTGTTCCCCTTGCTCTGCAACCCCTCCAGAATAGGCTGTCATCTGTGTTTTTGATCTCAGCCATTCTGACAGGTGTAAGGTGGTCTCAAAGTTGATTTTCATTTCTCTGATGACTAAAGATGTTGAGCATTTTTTCAAGTGTTCTTTTGGCAAGATCATGTGTAGTATCTGTCCTGTCTTCCTTTCTTTTTTCTTTCTTTTTTCCCTTACCTTTTTGAAGGCACAGAAGAGGTATTTCTTGTCTAGTAAAAGAACCCTGAATAAATATTCTTCTCAATTTTCTCAGTATGTCAACTATAACCCTGTATGTGTGTATTATGGTATATATGTATTTATAAGATTATATGTATTTAAGATGATACCCAAATTATTGTGATTCAACTTATGACATTTTTAGCTTCATATTTAGCAGAAACTATACTTCAACTTTTGAATTTCAATCTTTTTTTAAGATGACACTGTGTGGTGATGTCCAGTAAAGTCAGAAGAAAGCTAGTGTTTCTTTCAGTCAACTGAAATAGCCAGGCACTACTATTCAGCTAAGCTAGGGTCCTTGGCAGTCTAGGTGCAGTAAATGCATTTTGGAATTACTATTACTCTATTTTCAACTTTTGATGCCCTTGCTGGGATGTAAAACCCTGGTGGAAGGAGAACAGCATCTTTTTCACCACTTATGCATTGACACAGTTGCATATTCACATGGTATCTATTAAATATTTAGAAGCTTCTTATTGTTCTGTTGCAAAAACAATGACAAGAAAGATTTAGAGTTACCATGTCTGAATTAGACAAATCCATATTGAAGTTTTCCTCTGCTGCTTGTAGTCTCTTTAACAGGAATATGATCTAAATTCTTTATGGAATGGAGGCTGGCAACATCTGTTTCTTAGAGATGTACTAAGGAAATAACTGTTTTGTTGGCAGCTTATATTCTCTTTTGCTTTATAGTGAATACACACAAAGAAATGGCAGTTGCATGGTCATGATTACATTTTAAGCTGATAAAACAGGTATTTCTTTCCTTTCTCTTATCACAAGTGCTTATTTTTCTGTCTCAAATAGGCCATCCCATCAATATATAAAGATTTTGGTACATTATTTATGTAAAAGAAAAAAAAACCCAGCTTCCTCAACTTGCTCTCTATTCTTCCTCATGCCCAGTGTCCCTTTTCTCCTATGTCAAGACTCACAAGTTGTCTACATTCATTTTTACCTCCAATTCTCCTTTGACATAAACCCATCATGCCTTTTGTTCTTAACTTCACAAATTCCACTTTTGTAAAGCTCTGAAGTGATTTGACCTAACATCAGAGTCTGTTGTCTCTGATGATCATTGTTACCATGTTAATGCCACTTTCTTAAAAACATTTCTTTACCAGGGT
Organism: Sigmodon hispidus; assembly: GCA_004025045.1. NCBI lineage: Eukaryota > Metazoa > Chordata > Mammalia > Rodentia > Cricetidae > Sigmodon > Sigmodon hispidus. The sequence continues at coordinate 228,894 of PVIH01000553.1, read as the reverse complement.
AGTAGGAGAAGACATTCTCCAGCATTGCCTCCTGTGTGCCTGTGGTTTCTCTGTCTTCCTTTTGAGCCTTGAATCAGTTTTCAAATCTCTTAACCTTCCACCCACTCTGTGCTCATTTTTTGGATAATTGTTTACTCCTTTTGGGCTCCCTTGTAGTTTTATAGCTTTGTGCTACACCAAATTACATGTTTCTGTCTCTGGCATGGGCCTCTCCTGTGTGCTTCAAGTCATGCTGGCAACTGCTCATTTCCCATGGGAAATGAACATATTGAAATACATAACCTTGGAGCCTATTTCCTACAAAGGAACACCTAACACAGTCCTTATATTGGGATAAGGGAATCAGACCTACCTCAAATGGATACATCAGACTGAACTGATTCACCTTGACTCTTTGCCTTTTTTGGAGAAAGGATGGGGGAGTAGGGGGGGAGGCTGAGGGAGGTCTGAGAGGGATTGGGAGGAGGGAAGGGAGGGCAAACAGGGGGATACATGGAAAAAGATCTTTTTAAATAAAAAAGAAATTCTTAATCTTTCTTGTTTAGAGTCTTTTCTCTGTTAGTTGACAACTAAGCCTTTTGTGTTGTTCCCACCAAAAATGCTAGTGCTGCTATTTCTCTTTTTCTTGTCATATTTTATAGTTGCTAGTTTTCAAATCTGATCTATTGTCTGCCTGAACACTTTCCACTCTGGGGCAAACCATATGTCTGGAATGAGTGAGTTAGTCTGAGTTAGTCTTCTTCTATTGTTTCTGTAGCATGTCAACCATACCATCTCATGGTTTGAAATCTTCTAATTGTCTCATGTTGGGCAAAGCCCAGCTACAATAAGAATCCAAGAGGACTCATCATTCTTCCCTGGTTGGTCTTCTCTGCTTCTGCTCTCCCGCCACTCGGGCTTCCAGGTTACTACAGAGAGTCACAATCAAGCCTGTCTGTTTTCTACCAGCAGTTCCTTATCCGGATCCCTTGGTGCCTCTGCCTCACTCAGCCTCTTCAGTCCTTGCTCAGATGTCCCCTTACAGTGTTCTGATGCCTACTCAGCTTAAAGCCAGCCCTCTTTCCTGCTGCCATTTTCTAGTTCATTTCTTGTTTATTATCCCTCCCCTGATGGTTTCATCAACCCATGTACATTACCATTGCTTTATTTATGTTCTTTATTAATTGGCTGTTTTCTGAACTAAACTTTAAACACCATAGTGATGTTTTATAATAGGTGGTTTGTTTGTTTATTACAATTTTAGAGTCAGTTTCAAATTTTATTGGTCCCAGAGATTCCATAATATTTTTATACCTCTTGTAAACATATAATTATGGGCTGGCAAGAGGGTGTAGCCAGTAAGTGCATTTACCATGCACACTTAAAGACCTGAGTTTAATCTCTGAATCCCCACAGTTAAGGGAGAGAACAGATGTTCTAAACTTGTCCTCTGACCCTCATGCATGTGCATAGCATGAAAATTCATACACATGTATGTTAAAAGCAATCTGCCTCTCTCCAGTGCTTACAACTGTATTAGACTTGCCATGGAAGTCTAGTGGAAACTGATTAAATGCTCATCCTATGGATCTTGGACTATTTGGAAGGTTGCCAGATAAGAGTCTCTAATTGAATTTGTATTTTATGTATACAACAAATAGCTTTTAGCATAAATATGACTGTTAAGTATTTGGGATATACTAATAATAATATCATTTTATTGTTCACCTGAAGTTGAAATTTCACTGCTGATGTAGCTTTAGGTGTCAGATATTGCAGAATGAATTATTGACAATTGATTATATAAAGGATTAATATTTATTAAAAGGTCATATAAATGCTTACTGATACAATTGAACCTTAAGGCAATGTTTGAAGAGTGGAGCTGTCCCACACGGTAATGGTACCAATCTTCTCCCTGAGCAGGAGTAAACAGGAAGGAAGGGCAGTGTGCACTGTGGTTCATAATGGGGGCTGGCCATGCCCCATTCAGGGTCCTGAGACCCCAAAACTATGCCTCTGGGTCTCCCCCTCAAACACCTGAATTCCACTACACACTGCTTATGCTGTTTTTACTTCCTAAGTCTGACAATCTGCTATGGAGTTTTTAGAAAATCTATTTAATGTGGAGACAAGTTAAAGCTTACCTGATTTGATTTTTAAATAATTTTATTCTGAATATCTAGATATTAGAACACCTTGAGTTCATTAAGGCGGTCAGCAGAAGTTTCCAGTTATCAGTCATGGCCATTTGTTCTAACTAGTTTCTTAGGATCCCCCAAACCTTTGATAGACACATACCATGGGATGCAAATGAGAAAGGGGCAGTGAAGAGCTCTGCACTGAATGCTGGTGATTTTTCTGCTAGAAAACCACAAATGATAATGACAGTGAGAGAAGGCTGGATGCCTTTTATTATTATTGTGGTGTACTGACAGGTCTAAGGAACATCAATAATAACATACTCTTCTTTGCTGAACAAGGCTTTGCAGCTGCCCACCTCCACACCACACACCATTCTGAGACTCTGACTGTAGCCCAGTGCTGGTATAATTGAGAGCAGAATGTTTCCTCTGTAAAATGCTTGTGATCTAAATTTGTCTCTGAGTGCTTGATTCATAACAGCCACTTTATAGTGAGGTTTCCTGTCTTCTTCAATCCAGTTTTTCTCAAGTTTTCCATTTTTCTTTCAGTTATTTCACTAACCAAGTCAATTTCTGAAGTCATATTTCCCCTTCTCCATCATCTCCAACAGTAACAGAAATGCTTCAAAACCTCAGGTTCAATTTTTTCCTAAATGTTTCCTTTAGTTTCTAATATGTGAAATTTAAAGTTTAGTGGTACCCATTCTGCATACATGCTGAGTATCAGCATTTTAAAATTTTGAATCAAATGAGATGAAATTTTCATTACATGCTAAAACATTGTACAAACAATGGACACTCATAACTAACCTGAAGAGGTAAGAGTTTTCATTACTTACCATTTGCAGCCAAGCCAGCAAGAACTGCAGTGATTACTGGTTTAGTCTCACAAGAAGTTGTAGGTGCAACTGGTGTGGGGATCACACCTCATTTCAGAGCCTGGATCCATTTGTAGTATTTTCTGTATGTTATCTATATTTATGCTCAAGATTAAAAGTTGCTACTAGCTTTATTTTTCCCATTTACAATGGAAGAAACTGTGACTTCTAGGAACAAAATAATGGGTTGAAATTCACTAATTTGGTCAGCAGTTGAGGGGCAATTAAACCAAGATAAATCCTGAATCACATGAGCAGGTAGAGAACAAAGAATATATGGTAGACAGCCAAAGAGTGAGTTTCTGACATTTGAAATTTAACTTGAGGTCTCGAGGCATGGCAGTACTGTTTAAGGCATTGCCATCTGTCCCCCGCGAACACACAGACATGTCTGTCATGCTGAATGGCAGGTTCATGCAGCACAGGCATCTTAGTCTTCTTTCAATCTTAAACCTGTTTCACTTTAATTCAAAACTCAAAAACATTTTTTTTCTTCTTTAGAATGTGATTTGTTAAGGTTGTGATAAGGTTGTGATATTTTCTCCAAGTTCTCTATTCAGGAGAACAACAATTAATGGGATAAAACAAAGGGATCTTTAGGAGCTTTTATACTTGGGTTTCTTGACCACGCTGACTCCATCACTCACTCACATATGTAATTCTGCATTCCCCTGTCTTCCTGTAACACTGGATTTCATTGTTTATGACTAAAATTGTGAAAGTAGAGAAAATATATTCTTTTCCTGTGACTCACTATTTCCTAATTTACTGTGTTAAACACCAACAAGAAATGAAATAAAAATTATGTTCTAGACTGTGGGTGGCTCGGTGTGTGGAACTGTTTACAACACAACTTGCTGCAGGGGAGTGGGATTCTGTACTCCCTTTGTGCCCCCATAACAAGATGGGGGACTGAAGCCTGGAAACCTCCAGAAGATTGAGGGCTAGTGAGCCTGGGGAAGGTGTGAGAAGTTCTCCTCTGACTTTTTCATGGCCACAGAGGCATACATACACAAACCCCAAATAAACAAGCAAAACAATTGTCTATTCAAGTATAAAATTACAGAATAGTAGGGAGTGCAAGGCAGAGGATTAATCTTGACATGTGGAGCACTGTGGATGAGTTTCCCACCACTTCTGTGCACTGTCTGGCCCCAGTTTTTATTTACCCATCCACTGTTTCTACATTTGCATCCCACAACCTTAGGCATTTCCCCATGTGCTTATAGAAAAACTTTTAAGATTGCCGTGGATAAAAAATGCAGAGAGCCAATACTTGAAAAGTTTTCTGGTCTCTTTTTCGTGTGCACCATCTAGATAAGAGCAAAGCCTAAGAGATCAGGATGAAAGTGAAAATGTGAACATGACAGAGGCAGAAACTGTTTTTAAAAAGGGTTTAAGACTAGGGCAAAAGAATGGCTTGTTGGTTTATGTCTTTCTCTATTCTTACTACAATCATTGTCTCAGGAATGAATTCATATTCCACATCATTTTCAGTTACCTTTATAGCCTTTCTTATAAGAATGAGGAATGAAAATTTTAATGCCTCATATATTCTATGAATTACTGTAGATGGCTAGACTGCACTACTCTGATCTTTCCTATATTCTGTGGTTTGATTGGATCGTGATGTGAATGGAAAACAGCACAAAACAAATCAGTTTCTGAGAGAATGTCTTTAACAAGAAAAGGGGAAAAGGTACCTCAGTCCACTTCAGAATATTACACATGTGGCAGGAAGAGTCCTGATAACAACTCTGGTGTCCAACTCAAAATGATCTCTGTCTATCTGATTGTCACACATTCTGGCCTGAGAATTCATTGCTAAAAAATGGTGATCAAGCTTTGGAACAAATAACAATTTATTGTCATTTACATTTATGTTGCTACCTCCCCTGAGGCTTCACCCAGCATTTTACACTCGAAGGTGCATGGTGTAGGGGGAATGAGCAAATGAATGGGTGAATGAATGCATGGACTCAGCGTTAATATGCTGAGATAAATGGGACCACATGGATTTTTTTCTATTCTTCATGTTTCTCTAATGTAAATAAGCTCATAGTCGGTAAATAGAAGAATCATGTTATTATAATGCAGAAATTGTGTTGGGTCATAAGCAATTTTCCCAGCATTTAAATGATTTGTGTCACCAAGTAATGTCAGTCAATCTTCAAGTACACAAACATAGCAGGATTTAGTATGCAGAGTGTGAGCACCGAGTTGGGCAGTATCTACCATAGTGTTTCCTCTGCTCCTCTGGCTGTGGGCTTGATTCAAAGGCCATACTATGTACATCTCAGAGAGATGGATGTTTTTGTCCCACCTCCTGTATGCTCCCATTTTAAGTAAAATATTATCTCTTATAGTATCAGTTTATATTAGAAATTCACTGTGTCTTTTTTTTTTGTCAGAATTTAATTTGTTTCTATTAACACCCTGGTTACAGACCCACATGGGTTGGAAATCATTCTCCCTTTCTCCTCTCAAATACTTCATTTTACTCAGTGATGTTGAAGATCCTGCCATTCTCCTTCCCAAGACTGTTAGAAACAATGAGATAGTTGAAGAAATAATTACTCTCGGTAGAATGAAATGAATTGATGTCTCTGTTTTTACAAAGAGAAAAGCTTTTTAAATATTTATTTTATTTTTAAGTGTGTGTGTGTGTGTGTGTGTGTGTGTGTGTGTGTGTGTGTGTGTGTGTGAATGCTGGTACTTGTGGAAGCCAGAGGAGGGTATTGTATGCCCTGGAGTTGAAGTGATGGATGATGGTGATCTGGGAACTAAACTCTGGCTCTTTGCCACAGCAGCAAACCCTCTTCATCATCACTGGCCATCTCTCCAGCTGCTGTGACTCCCCACAAAGTGACAAAATTAGCATCTTGTAGAACAGTTTCAGATGATTTTAAAGACCGTGTATTCTTCCCCATTGCCTTTAAATACTAGAGAATGTCATCAGGGGTAGGCGAGCTACTCAACATCATCACTTGATATGGGCAAGACTGGCTCCTGGGTCTAGTTCTCTCCTGACTGTGAATACTGACTCCCTTCCAATGCAGTGCACACATTATTGCACCTTTTTTTTCATGGCAGTGCTAATTTTGGTAATGGGTAAAGTGAAAGCTTCTTTCAGTGATGGAAGCTGTGTCCTGAAACCTATGGCTCCTACTTTGTCTGGGCAGATCCAGTGTGTACCTGCTGTTCTGGTTGCTAAGTCTGTATTCTTGGCAGTGATCTGTTTTCAAGATAAATGATAGACCTCATCATTTAGGAGGCACTGTCAAGACATCACAAACAACATATGCTTTTCACTTTCCCTCTGCATATTCAAATCCTAGCCAGCCTTCAGGGCAATGGTTAAATTACAGTGGCTGATAGAATCCCTACTCATCTCTATAGTAAATAATTTCTTCTTGGATATTATCTGCCAGTCTCTAATGCTGTATCATCTGAATGTTCTATAGTTTATTTTAGTATTTCCTGAGGGGACACTGCTTTGTTTTGTGTATAGTCCTCTCTGAGTTAGAAGGATAGCTTACAGTGATGGATGTCAACAAAAGCTCCCAATGGTGTGACAACCCCATATAGCATTAACTACTTCCAATCTATCTGCCTACTAGAAAAGACACGTCCACATCCCCCCAAACCACTTTTAAACTATACCTAAGACTGTAGTCACAGTGTGGGCAAGAGCTGTTTTATATCTTTTCTCTGTGGCTCATCACCACTCATATATCCACCTGTGTCCTCATAGCCATTAGTACAGCAAAGGACCTAAAAGAATCATTGTAAGCATCTGATACAACCTAATATTTTTATTGTAAACTAGAAGAAATGGAGATGGTGAAGTTGGAGAACCTGGCCCTATCTACACTCACAGCTACAGAATCAATACAAGTAGTAAATAAAGTACAGAGACCAGCAGGAAGACAATGAGGTATTCTCCCCAACTCTACTCATTGATGAGCTGGTGACAATCAGGGAACTTCCTGTTGCCTACGGCGAACAGGCTTATGGTTGGTGCCATCCTTACTCTTTTACATCTTCTCTTGTTTCTTGTCTTTCTCCCAAGATTCATAGCTGCTACACCCTCAATGGCTTTCTGGGTGCCACTTTAAGGTTTTCTACAAGTTAGATAAGAGGATACTTACCAGAACACAGGAGACACCGCTTCCCTGTAGCAGATAGAGAAACTAAGACAAAGACGGGCTACATCAGCCATTGAATTTAGACAGGAAGCACTGTGGTTTCTGGAACTGAGTTCTGTCAGCCTGATGTCATTACCTCTATAAACACAAGAAATACTCTGTAGTCTTAGAACAAATGAGACAAGTTTTTGCTGTTTTGGGAAAATCTCTCATGGATCTCCTACTCATTTGCCATTTACCAGATAATTCTAAGTGTTAATTCACAACTATGCATTTCTCTTATTCTTCAAGAACTATTTACTTTGGTTTTAAACCAGAGAGGTGAGTGCAGTATGTTGGTGCACAGATCTGTTCAAGGAAGTAATCTTTTTTAAAATTTTTTATTTTATAATGAATAAAGACTTATTTCTTATCCATGTGTCCCATTGTTCAAACTCCCTTCCCACTCCAGGCCCTCCCAGTCACTCACTCTTCTCCCCATCTTTTTATCTCCTCCCAAGTAAAGGCAGGAGGTCCTAAGATTCCAGGTGGCTTAGTTTGGCATCCACTACAGGAAAATCTGTTTTTCTCATCCCAATATCAAGACTGGGTCAGGTGTTCCTCTGGAGGGAATAGACTCCAAGGTGCCAGTCCAAGGTGTTTCAGATCCCAAGCTGTTAATGGTTGAGGTTTGCAGCTAGGGAATGCTTTGCTTTTTGTTTAAAGTCCACTAATCAGTGAGCACAACCCCTGCTACTCCTTCTGGGTTTGTGATACATTGCTCAGGAGGATATTTCCCAAATCCATCCATTTGCCTGCAAATTTTAGGATATAATTTTATCTTACTGCTGAGTAGTACTCCATTGTGTAGTTGTACCACAGTTTGTTAATCCATTCTACAGTTGAGGGGCTTATAGGTTGTTTCCAGGTTCTTGCTATTACGAATAATGCTTCTCTAAACATAGTTGAGCTAATGCTTTTGGGTGTGAATGTACATCTTTAGGGTATATGACCAGAACTGGCATTGCTGGATCTATGGAGAGATTGATTCCCAGTTTTCTGAGAAACTGCCATACTGCATTCCAGAGTGGCTGAGCAAGCTTACACTCCCACCAACAATGAAGGAGTGTTCCCCTTGCTCCGCATCCTTTCCAGCAAAGGCTGTCATCTGTGTCTTTTAACTTAGCCAATCTGACAAGTGTAAGGTGGTATCTCAAAGTTGTTGTGATTTGCATTTCTCTGATGACTAAAGATGTTGAGCATTTTTTCAAGTGCCTTTCAGCCATTTGTAATTCTGCTGAGAATTCCCTTTTTAGTTCTGAACCCCATTTTTTGATTGGGTTATTCACAGTTTTGGGCTCTACTTTCTTGAGTTCTCTTTATATTTTAGACATCAGTCCTCTGTCACTTGTAGGGTTGGTGAAAATCTTTTCCTATTCTGTAGGCTGTCATTTTGTCTTATTGACTGTGTCCTTGGCTTTACAGAAGTTTCTCAGTTTCAGGAGATCTCACTTATTAATTGTTGTTCTTAGTATCTGTGCTACTCAGGTTATATTTAGGAACTGGTCATCTGTGCCAATGCCTTGGAGGGTATTTACCACTTTCTTTTCCATCAAGTTCAGTGTGGCTGGGTTTTTGTTAAAGTCTTTGATCCACTTGGATTTGAGTTTTGTGCAGGGTGAAAGGCTTGGATCTATTTACATTTTTCCACACACTATCATAGCTATGCTAACACCATTTGTTAAAGATACTGGTTTTTTTTCCCATTGCATATTTTCGACCTCTTTTTCAAAGATGAGGTGTTAATAGGTTTTTGGGTTAATGTTGGGATCTTCGATTCATTTCCAATGATCCACAAGTCTGTTTTCATGTCAGTACCAGGCTGTTTTTATTACTGTAGCTCTATAGTATAACTTGAAGTCAGAGATAGTGATGCCTCCTGAGGTTATTTTGTTAAGCAAAATTGTTTTGACAATTCTGACTTTCCTGTTTTTCTAAATGAAATTAAGTATTGTTCTTTCAATGTATGTAAAAAATTATGTTGGGATTTTGATGAACAGTGCATTGAATCTGGAGATTGCTTTTGGTAGAATTGCCGTTTTTACAATACTGATCCTACCTATTCAGGAACATGGGAGATTTCCTGGGGGTCTGTTGTTATGTCCCCCTTTTTATTTCTGATTTTGTTGATTTGGATATTCTCTTTCTGCTTTTTGATTAGTTTGGATAAGGGCTTATCTAACTTGTTGACTTTCTCAAAGAACCAATTCTTTGATTCATTGATTCTTTGTATTGTACTTTTTGTTTCAATTGTATTGGTTTCAGCTCTAAGTTTGAGTATTTCATGCTGTCTCCTCCTTCTAGGTGAGTTTTTTTCTAATTGTTCTATGGATTTCAGCTGTGCTATTGGTTCTCTGGTGTGGGATTTCTCTAGGTTTTTCATATAGGCATCTAATGCTATGAATTTTCCTCTTAAGACTGCTTTTATTGTGTCCCATAAGTTTGGGGATGTTGTGAATTTATTTTTGTTAAATTCTAGGAAGATTTTGATTTCTTTCTTAATTTCTTCCTGGACTCGGAGGTGGTTCAGTTGAGTGATGTTTAGTTTCCATGAGTTGGTAGGCTTTCTGTGATTTTTGATGTTGTTGAACTCTAACTTTTGGCCATGGTGGTCTGATATGATACAAGGGATTATTTCCAGTTTTTCTGTCTATTGATATTTGCTTTCTGACCAATTACGTGGTCCATTTTAGAGGAAGTTCCATGTAATACTGAGAAATATGTATGATCTTTTGTGTTTGGGTAGAAGCTTCTATTAAATCCATTTTCATCATAACCTCTGTTAGCCTCTTTATTTCTCTGTTGAATCTCTGTCTGGTTGACCTATCCAGGGGTGAAAGTGGGGTATTGAAGTCTCCCACTATTAGGGTGTGAGAATTGATATGGGATTTGAGCTTTAGTAGTGTTTCTTTTACATAGACAGCTACCCTTATATTAGGGACATAAATATTCCATTTTGAAATCCAGTCTTGAACAATTTTTCCTGAGATGAATGTGTAATGACCATTCTGGTCTCTTTTTATTGATTTTAGTTTAAAGTATACTGTGTTAGATATTAGGATGGCAACCCCAGCTTGTTTATTAGGGTCGTTTGATTGGAAAACCTTTTCCCAATCCTTTACTCTAAGCCTGTGTCTGTCTCTAAGGTTGAGGTGTGTTTCTTGTATGAAGCAGAAGGATGGCTTCTGTTTTTGTATCCAACATGTTAGTGTGTGTCTTTTTATAGGTGAATTTAGTCCATTGGTATTAAGGGATATTAGTGACCACTGATTGATATTTCCTATTATTTTTGGTGGTAGCTTATATGTATTTCCTTTCTTTGGGATTTTCTTCTGTGTGATTATTGATTGTTTGTGGTTGCATGGGTGTATCTGGGATCCTTAGGCTGGAGTTTTACCTCTAATGCCTTCTGAAAGGCCAGATTTGTGGATAGTTATTGTTTAAGTCTGGCTTTGTCATGAAATAACTTCTTTACTCCACCTATGGTGATTGATAGTTTTGCTATATAGGTTGGCAGCCATGATCTTTTAGTATCTGTATAACTTCTGACCATGAGTTTCTTGCTTTCCTTGTTTACAGTGAATAGTCAGGTGTTATTCTGATGGGTCTGCCTCTATAGGTAAGTTGACTTTTTTTTTGCAGCTGTTAAATTTTTTTCTTTATGTTTTTCTGTATGTTTTGTGGCTTGATTATTATGTGTCAAACAGATGTTTTTAGGGCGTTCAAATCTATTTGGTGTTCTGTAAGCTTTTTGTATCTTTATAGGCTTTTACTTCTTTAAGTTGTGAAAGCTTCCTTCTATGATTGTATTGAATACATTATCTGTGCCATTGAGCTGGTATTCTTCTCCTTCTTCTATTTCTATTCTTCTCAGGTTATGTCTTTTCATGGTGTCCCAATTTTCCTGAACATTTAGTTTTATGGCTTTTTTGATTTTAGTGTTTTCCTTGACTGATGTATCTATTTCTGCTATTGAGTCTTCCACTTCAGAGATTCTATCTTCCATCTCTTGGATTCTGTTGTTTATGTTTGTATCTGTAGTTCCAGCTCTTTTTTTTCAGATTTTCTATGGTGGAAACCTTTGCCTCATTTTGTGCCTTTATTATTGCTTCTATTTCAATTTGTAGTTCCTGGAATGTTTCTTTCATTTTTGGGGGTTTCCTTTTCTTGGTTTTCTTTCAAGGATTTTTTTTCATTTCTTCCAATTTTTTGTTTGTATTTTCTATTTCTTTAAGGGAATTTTTTATATCCTCTTTTAAGGCTTCTATAATCTTCATAAGGGTGTTTGTATTTTTGTTTCCTTCTGTTTCCTCTTCATTGCTCTGTTCCTGTCTTATAGTTGTAGAACCATCAGTTTCTTCTGGTGTTGCCTTGTTGTTCCTCATATTGTTATATGTATTTTTGCTCTGGTATCTTCCCATTGCTTCAGTGGTTTACACTTAGTCAGCTACTATTCAATTGTGGCTAGAAGGCTTGTGTGTCTCCTGTCTGCTCTGAGCAAGGTGTCTGCAGGATCTCTGACTATGCTCTGGGCATAGTTCTGTGTTTTGAAGGTGCCTGATTGTCTATGATGATGCAGCTGGGCCTGGAGGCGTGGCCTTTCTGTTAGGGTCGCTGAAGAAGGCCCCTCCCAGCTAAAGCCTAGGGCCTGTCTGCTAACAAGAGTTTGAAATCAGAACCTTGGGTGTGACCTGGGCCCCACAGAGGGATTATCTGGACTGGCAACCCAGGAGCTGGAATCTGCTCACCTGTGAATCCACTCTGTACATGGGTCTCAAGGAGGTAATCTTATATAACCCATAGAGTGGTAGAATGATAAGGCTGGTCAGAATACTAGTATCTCAAGTCAGAATTTCTTGAGTTCAATTTTTGGTTCCAAAACTTATTATTTGTGTCTGCAGACGTTGCCAGATCTCTAAAATGAGGGTAATAGTAGTATGTATCTTACAAAACTATTATAGGGCTTTGTTATTATAAAGCACCTGATACTAATACCTGAGCCCATCCTGAAATCCATTTAACTATATTGGGTAAACTGTTTCTATAACACAGAAGAAACTGCAATCATTTTTAGTTTCTGATTATAGAGATAGACATCTAAATATACTGTAAACTGTCTCTGAGCTGATGAACACTAACCAACAAGACTCAGGCTTGTGCAATGGATTAGGAATTCATGTTTTTACCACCTGCCCACCAAACACTATACTACTCCAGAATTTTATGGCAAACACCAGAGGCATACCCAGTAGTAGAATTTGAAAATAAATAAAACACTACTCCATTATAGAGAGAAATGTATGGCTGTCTATTTCTCTCAGTGACATTCAACTATTAAAGGAAATAATTCTGTTTTATTGGCTTCATGTAATCAGTGCGATGTGACCTTTAATGGATTAATCTCTCATTCTTTTGCTAACTAATTTACTCTAATAATGTGGTAAGATGCTTTATGGTGTAAAAACACCTTTGGGTATTGGGCTTGCTATAACAGCCTGCATAAAACCATTATAGCTAGATATATAGAAGGGCAAAATCTTAAATACAAGTTAGCAACCATAGAATGTGGAGATATTCTTTATTTTAATGTTGACAATTTGCCTTCTTTATTTGTAAAGAGATTCTCTCTCTCATTCTCTCTGTCTCTCGGGCAATAATCTTTCAAGAGAGACATTTAGTTAGTCTTATTCATCTTTACTTTTACTATTTTTACATATTTTAATTTGCTTAAAAGAAACAAATTAGGAATGTTAAGGCTAGGCTTGATATTATTTTTTAGGTAGTCCCACAGAAGACCCCCAAGACCTATACCTGTTCAGCCAGTCTTGTAAGATGGTGCGCCCAATGCAAAGCAGCATGCATGTGACCTATTTATTCTAAGACTTTAAATTGAGGGGCTGCATGCAGTGGTTGATTAGGTTAGGAACACTAAAATAATGGTGGTTTTCTTCTGTAAGTGAAAATTTTCAGTAGGTACATTTAACTGGGTCAAGGTAGGAGACACTGCCCAGTCCACAAGCACCAGGAATATCTTTGTTAGTTGTAGTAGTCAGGGTGCCTTGTAGCCCACTGACTCTAACAGCAGTCACCCTTTAAACAGCTTCCTGGACATGCAGTCAACTCTGAGGTTGAAAATTTAATTTCTTGGTCTCTTGATAATAAAGTGAACAGCAAGTGGGGTGGAGGGTTCACAAAAACTAAGCACCATTTTAAGCATTTTTTGCATGTAGAAATTTTAATTATCATGGTTTTATAAGGCAAGTCCAAACCTCATCTTATAATGAGGGCAGCAGTGCTGACACAGGGATTCTTTCTCAGGTGCTCTGGATAGGGTGTGCCTTAATGCTTCAAATGCCTGATGGATGGGAGGAGGGAGCTGGGGACACTTTTCTCTTGTCTCCTCTGCATATTGTGTTTTGGTGATCACATTTCTAATCAGTCCAATAGTCATCCTGAGTACCTGGCTGGAATTTATACATTCTCTTCTCTGAGTCTCCCTCTTACACTAAGCGCCATCTCTGTGTCATCTCATGTGCACTAGCTGCCTCAGACTTAGGGTATTTCCTTTCTCCTCCAGATCTTTTCCCTTCACCAATCTTCCTTCTCCTAAGGAACAGGACTATCTTCCAGGGCAATAGGCTGGAAGCTTCTTACCCCTCTTCTCTACAGCTGGTCTTTTTGTAGGTCACATCCAGCTTATTAAAAAATGTGTTGAACCATTTTCTCTCTCCACCTTAACCAGAATAGTCTTAGGCAACACTCATCTTCCTCCACCTGTGGTCCCCATTATTTCTCTCTGCTTCATTTTCCATGTTGTAAAAATTACCAAAATATAGTTTATTCCATAATTAACATTTTTATTTTAGTGACATCAATTTTAATAGCTGTCTCTGAATTTAGAGCGATACCCATAGTTTTGCCATAGTGTACAGAGGCCTACATGATCTGACTTCTTGTCTCTGAAGCATCTTGTATCAGTCACCTTGTATTAATGTAACAAAAAGGAACTTGTAGAGCATGTATACAGAAGTAGATACACACACACACAAACACACACACACACACACACACACACACAGAGAGAGAGAGAGAGAGAGAGAGAGAGAGAGAGAGAGAGAGAGAGAGAGAGAGATTTATTAGAGTGTTCACAGGATCTTCTTCAGGCAATGCAATGATGAGTGTTTCCCAATGCAAAGGGCAAGCACTGAGTGGTTCAAACATACGCCCTCTCTCTCCATCTGTGTTTATGTGCCTATATGTTTAAATCAAAGAAATCATGAAGTTGAGAGGCAGTGGGTGGGTACAGGAGGAGATGGAAAAGACAGTGAAATGTGAAAATTATGTAAATTCAGCACTCATGTGTATATATATCCTTCAGATGCAATGGGTCTAATACACATAGAAACTCATAGAGACCATGGCAGCATGCTCATGGTGGGCATAGATTAAAGTCAGACAGGACCCTATTACTCAAAAAAAAAAATGTGCATGGGCTTCATATCTAGCCAAGAAGAATTGACACCTGAATGCAAAATAAAAATTAATTTTTGCCAATGGAATCTCTTTGGGTGTATTAACTACACCTCAGCCCATAAGTAGATACCAATACAAACATACTCAATAGTATTTTTGCAGGCCCTTTTGCTTCACATTACTGTATTTGATGTTTTTCTTTTTTCTTCTTCTTTTTGGTCTTTTGCTTATGTTTTATTTCTGGTTTTGCATTTTTTGTGGGTTTTTTATGTGTGTGTGTATGAATTTCCTATATGAATTATTGCCTAGTGGTCTGTTTTCTTTAACTAGAGAAGGAAAGAACAAAGTGTCAGGGAAGTAGACAGGATGTGGGAGGAGTTGAGGGAAGGGAAGGAAAAGCATGATGAGAATATGTTGTATGATTTTTCTTCAATTAAAAATTCCTCATACATGAAACTTACAAATTATAAGAAAAAAAGGGAAAAGGAAATTTTAATAGAAATATTAAGTACTTCATTCTCTTTGACTACCTTATGCCACGTTCTCACTCCTTCTTCAAGAGGGTATTTTCCTTTCTCAGTGACATTTTTCTTGTCACATCTCAGCATCTAGTTCCCTCTGACTTTTCTCTTCCCTAAGAATACTCACATTTTCACACTGGCTTTCTTGTCAGCATGGTCAGGAAGGGTTTTGGGGAGAGGCCTTTCATTGTCTCCAATATTTTAAAGACTTTTTTTTTTTTTTTTTGCTTTGTAACTCTACAATATAAACACATCATTTCTTTGTTTTTTTTTTCATTTTGCCAATAATGTTCTAGTTGTCAAGTTCAATAAAATCTGTCACAAGAGCTTTGCAAATGATAGGCAACAGGTTAACCCCACACATGCGTTTTTTGAAACTCACTTATTGGCTTCTCAGAATCCAGACTTCCTTTTCCTTGGTCTTTTTTGGTTCTGTGATCAGCAGTATATAGTTTTTTTTTTTTTTTTTTTCATGGGATGTCTGTCATCTTGCTGTAGAATTGTTGGGCCTTTCTTCATAATAAAGCTCATCCACTGGCTTTTTCTCTTTGTATAGTGTTCCTTCAGAGATTGGTACTACTAACTCAGCTTAAACCTTTCTCCCTACCATATCAGTCTTAGATTTTATGTCATCAAGATCTTATGAGGTCTTCAGTTGTTCTGTTCATGTCTTCACCCTCCTTCCCAGTGCTTTCCAGATTGTAATATATAACTTGGCACAGCCATTCAATGAATGCTTATTGTATGATATAGGAAGAGCCATCCCCTAAGTTCTCTATTATTATAATAAAATAGTCACTAAATGCTGGCAGTAGTTTCAACCAGGATGGATTCTGACTAATTTTTACCAACCCTTACACATGTGGGTCTTTCTACTTTCACTGTCTAATTTTGTGCAGGAGAGGCAAGCTGGTTTTGAGACAATCCTGTTGAATCATCAGGTTTTTCTAAAGCCATTAAGAAAGTATCTGAGGTCCCATTAGTGCTTAGTAATAGAGAATGTAGAGGTTGCTTATCAATAGTTAGAGAAGGTCAGAGAAGAGGAAGGTGGATGCATGTGTGATGATGATCTTCCTAACTTCTGGACCATGAGATAAACACCTACCTGTGCTGTTAGTATTAATCAAGTCTGATTTAAGTTTCATGGCTTATAGCTCATGGTTGCCTTTAACTAACATCTCTAGTTATTTATAATTCCTAATGTCTTGCTTCAGCAAAATCCATTATTCTTAAACAAGTCTTTCAAATTTCATGCTATGGTTATTCACATGTTTCTAACCCTGAAATATAAACATTACACACTGCTGCCCCTTTATCTGGAGTCCTGGATCCAAGTTGTCTGAACTTTTCTCTTATCATTTAAGCACACAATCCTTTCAGATATATCTCAGGATATTTTGATGAAATTACGGAGTAAGTGTCTCTGGTGGGACTGTTCTCTGTAAATAAAAGAGCTGTTTTGGCCTATGTGGAGCACCGTAGAAGAGGGTGGAGGATCAGAGGAGAGACAGGTAGAAGGAGGATGGAGTTAGTGAGTCTCCATCTGACCCCTGAAGAAGAGCCATGTATGGAATCCAGGTGAGCCACAGGCTGGGACACATGGCAGATAGAATACTAGAAATGGGTTGAATTAAGATGAAAGAGCTAGCTAGTAATGCACCTAAGACATAGGCCAAACAGTATGAAATTAATATAAGCATCTGATTCATTTCTTTGGAGGAAAATGCTGCTGTGGGCAAGGTCAGAACTTCTGGCCTAAACGGGCCTGGAAATATTCTACAACAAGTGTCTTTTGTGGTGTTGGTTCTTTTTGTTTATCTTTAGTTACATTTTAAGGGAGTCTTTGTGCCTATCACATATGCAACCTGCTTATGTTTGGGTGCTCTGTGTAGTACTCTTCCTGGTGATGGGATTGTTTGCCTAACAAACTACCTTTTTATAGCAGAGATTCATAAAGGTTTTATTTAGTTATTACTTGGTCCAGAATATATTTTATGATTTATTTATATCACTGTATTTAGTATTTGTAAAAACTATAAGGTGTAAATACCTAATATCAAAATGTACAGATATTGTGAGGTTTAAAAAGAATGAAGAAGAAACACAAGTTTTGTCCAAAGTAAACAATGATCATAGCAATTGCTGGACACTTCCTGCAAATGAACAGAAGGGACACTAAAAGTATCCCTGGAGAATGTATTGAAACATTTGTTTCAGTAGACAAACAAATCCTATTAGGCAGAAGAGCTATTGCAGAGTACTGACTGTTTCTAGTCATTGGCGTCTATGACAAACAGATGCCAGGTCTTCTGTGTACATGCCCCACATTTGCACCAGGAGCCATGGCATTGTCAGATTGCTCTCTTCAGGGAAGTCCACTTGTGAAATGCAAACTATGGATCTCAGAGTGTGGACTAGGACTTAACTCTTCTGAGAGATAATTATTCTGTTCCATCATGGTTCTAAGCATCAGGAGGACTAAAATTCTTTGTGGTTCTTAATTGAAATGGATTCTAATGGATATCTTCAGGCCTGCCTCATAGATCAGCTTGCACTTGGGTATTATATCTAAGTCAAATCCAATCCTTGAGAAGAACTCAGACTTGTAGATGGTTATGCTCTCTCACTTCTTGGGTAACTGCTAAATATTCATGAAGAGACTCAAAATCTTTAGAAGGCCTCCTAGAGAAAATTCAGCAGGAACAGTACAAGAGTGCCAAAGCCTGTCTATGTGTCTGCAGGGTGCCCTGAAATACTTTACAAAGTGCAATTCAGTTGCAGCCATCATGGATCCCCACTTGGGGGCACCAAAATGATGCCTCTGTTTTCTTTATTTTTCATGGCAAGATTATTTTACAATGATTTTGTATGCAATTATTTTAGTACGAGGACAAGTTGGTAATGGTTTATATTTATCATTTATTCAAACAGCTTGATTTTAATGCCTGTTATCTCTCTATTAATGAACTAGAAACTGGCTGTTTCCAAGACTGGATAATGTCCTCTTGATGAGTAGAACACTGGGCCAGGAATCAGCCTTCTCAGGAGCCAGAATAGAATCAGAGTTTCAGGGACCTTGGAGGTTAAAAACTGACCTCCTATAATTCACAAATACCCTCTACAATGCCCCCGGCAAGTAATCATCCACTTCCAGGTCTGGAGGACTGTTGGGTAATTGTGTGATTAAGCAAACTGCTTAGAAATACATTATAATTTCATAGGGAAACAGAGTAAAAAAGAACCTTAGAGATGAACAAGGCAACCCTTGACTCCAAGACTCGGGCTAGCAAGGTCAAGTGACTCACATCTGAAGGTTAGCAGAGCAGCCAGGACTATGCTTCTGAGAGCCCGAGTCAGCTCACCATGCTAGCACTATACTTCTCTGTTGGTGAAACTGTACTGACAACTAGAAATAGAAAATAAGAAGGAGCCATTACATGTGAGGATATTAGCCAAAATACTCTGAAATGGAGTTGTGGCATTGTCTGGTAGTGAGAGGAAAGCAGCTATAGGTATAAGTTTATTTAGAAATGAATCAAGTCAGGTAATGCATTCCAATTCCAAATAGTCTCATGCACAGAAATAATATAATTTTAGGGATCATTTTCAGGAAGAATAGTGATAGCAATCACTAGATTTGAACAAGAAGTGCTTATCTCCCCAATGATCTTGACTTGCCTCCAGGATTAGAGGAGTTCACTCATTAATCCACACTATTCATTTGGGTTTCACTATTTGGTTCATTTTTTTTTCAGACTTATCTCATAGACATAAGTAACTTTTAAAATACATGTATCTCCCTGTCGAACTGAGATACTGTCAGCTGTAGCTCCTTATTTGAACAGCTTGAGGACTAATTTGAATCACACTTCACTTGTGGGTGTTCCAAAAGCTTGTGCTATCTCAGGGAGTTGCCTTGTGGAGACATTAAAGATGTTTTTCAAATGAAGCACATCAAAATTCTCTAAATTACATATGGTTTGATCTAGGAAAGGACAATTGGAGCCTTCATTAAAATAGATTTATTCCAACTTCATGTATGGAAATAAATTTTCTTGAGATAACTTGGTCTATGCCTATCCAGATTGTAGCATTTCCCTAGTTTCTAAATTAAATGTTCCTACATGTGAATCTTGGCTCTATGTTGGCATATATTAAAAGGCTTAGTCATCATTATTTTAAGTATCTCAGAATTGAGTCAGGTTTCTTGGGGGCTTTGGAGCTTAGAATCTTACTTTGATCTTGCTCACTTTCAAATATCTTCTCTCCTCTTGTGTTTCTGCTTCTCCTTCTTCTTTCTTTCATCAGTTTTAGCCTCAGTCAAGAACTATACTAGTGTCTGTCACATAAAACCGTGATGTTCTCTGCACTGTTGCTTTTAACTGTTAAATCTTTCTGTAGTAGAAGAAAGAAATGCCTATTTCAAAATGGAAAAATTTATATAATCTTTATTTAAATAAAGAAACACAAGAAAATTCTTCTTAGGCTGACTTTTAAATTAGAAAAAAAAAATCACAAAATGATTCAGTATCTTGACCAATGTCACCGAGATGATTAATGCTAGCACTGTGGTTCATGCTGGGCTCCTCCCACTCGGAGGCCCATGGATCTTCTGTCACATTATGCCTCTGCCATATGTTTGCCTTAGGTCAACAACAGACCAGTTTAAAACACAGACAAACAAGACCACACCCATCTCACAATCTATCCAAGAAATACGTAAGAAATTCTTCACACTTTCCTTCCCCTGTGAAACAGTTCCACTTAATCATCCAAATGTGCTGCTACTTCTTCCACCTTTGGTCATAGAAAAATATGATAATTGCTAAGAACAGTGAAAACTCAGCAAAGCACGTTACCTATGCTTAGTCATCTAAGTTCAGATGAAACATAAAAACAAAGTTAACATTCAATGTATGCATGAGCTTGGCTTCACTTAGACAATAACAAGGACTACATATGGAATCCAGCCAAATCTGTTCACTTTATACAGTAACTGGGACCCAGTGGGAAGTTGCAAAGTCACAGTATACAGAAACTGTCACTACTACTGGATGCTTTTGGTTAAATTATAAACATATCAGGCTGATAATGGGCCTACGATTTTATTTTGATTTTGTGTTATTTTACTTTGTTAATTTGTATTAATTTTAATTTGACCATCCAAATGAATATTAGCATAAGCTAGCACAAGTTTTAAGACCTGAAATTCAGTTGCAATCTAGATTCCAAAATTCTGACTAAAAAAAGTCAGAGAACCATTGTCTCATCTACAAAAATGTGAAACAAAAAATTAATGTTCCAAATTTTTCAGCACTATATTTCATTCATGATTTATTCTAATTAACAGGTGTTGTGATGGTTTTATTTGCTTTTATAGAATTTAAGCATTATGGAGGGAAGAAATAATATTGCAAATACTGTTGCACCATCCATGGCACCAATGCACAATAGAAATGAAATGCATTGAACATTGATCATAGTTTTCTGGCATGTTGTACATGTAGAAAAGCTCTATACATTATATAATCTATCTCTGTATCATCATAATGAATATCAGTGATTGCTGGAGAGCACCTTCTATATCATTTGTGTCCCATCTAGAAAAGAACTTGTTCAGAACAATAATTTTAAATTTCAGTTAGTATTATCTTATGTAGGGCCATGCAACCTGAAAGGGATCTATCTACATTGTATAAAGAATCAACAAAAAAAAAAATAGTCTTGCTGATCATCTGGAAGTTCCTGGAAGTTTCTCTGTATAATCTGACCTTTGATCTCTGTACTTACACAAGATCTATTGGTTTTCTCATACTGTCCAACTGGAGGAAACACAGATTTCAACCATGCCATAGGTTCTCTCACCCTCTACTTGTCCTGCAGTGTAGAAGGTAATGGCTGTGCATGTTTGAATGTAGAGGTTCAGATTCCAACAGTTATTCTTTTAGCATTTTCCTACTCTATTGTTTGCAAACCATCAAACTGATTCATTTTCAGATGCAGATAACAGTATCTATTTTGCTCTATCTGTGCAAAAGTGTAGGGGTGGCAGTACACTTCCTAATGACATCACATTCAAATCTGTTTTTAAAAAGTGATTCCATTGAAGCCCAAATGAGAATAATTGCTATGCCTTCTATTTGTCCATTTTAAAGGGGAAGTATGCCCAATTTTACATTAAAGAACCATGAATAGCATAACTAACAGAAAGAGGGTGAGTCAAAGCAACAAAGAGCACTAGCCACAGGGCTTCAGCAGAAGCCTAAGGGCTGGAATAGTGTAAATGATTCAGTTGATCCCTTCAGTAGCGTTTTTTTCTACTACAGCAAAATGTAGTCCTACTTGTCAGCCCATCTGTATTTTCTCTTTATCTAATAAACTGACTAGGCCAGAGCTGCAAAGGAACATTGTAATACTGACAATGTTTCTGGAAATCTGTGTGCTTTAGAATGAATTAACTTTCACTGCACTGCTGAACATATGAAGAAAAAAATGGCTCAGCAGGAAATAAAAATCATTTTACCCGCTCCCCCTTTTGGCTGATGGGACTCAATACTGAAATCAAAATGAATAGGATCTGATACAGAAGGTGGTGGATTTGTCCACACTGAAGACGCCCATTTTGACACACCCTCAGGCTGTAACACGTTACTGAGCTTCAAGAAATGTCTGAGAAGGTTTCTGGCTGATGTGAAGTGGAGTCACAGGTAAATGGAAATAAGCAAGTTCAGGTTACTACTGAGGTTAATGTGATGGAAATAGTGTCCAGACTAAAACAAAGTAAATCCATGCCTCTGTTTTTTGTTTTAATGTCCACATTTAGCTACTCTAACAATGCATGCCTCTCCCAGATCCTCAGGCTCCTAGTTAAAGATAGATTCTATTGAATTCTTCTATTAATTTTTTCACTCCAAACTTCTCAAGGTGTCTATTAAGAGATTGGCTTGTGTTTTAGAATTACTTCTATGTAATTTCCAAATAAAATGATCTGATTGTTATCTTCTCTAAGCCCCCCATTGAGTTACATTTCACTTAAGTCATTAAGTGATCTCCAAGTAGTAAAACATGTACACATTCTTATACACACTTCTTTTAGGATATCATAATTAATAGTATCTAAAGTATTTTAATAACCATTTTATTAGGTAAGATGTTTTATAAACATTATCTTTGAAAACCATTATTACATTTATGCTAATTGTGGGTACAATGTGATCAGTTGATTTGTGTATAAAATATCCTTAAACATTTAAAAATATTTTCGTAATATTTCCGTACATGTATCAGTATTCACAGATCAAATTATGATTAACGTTTTCATCTTACAATGTACTGCATGCCATCAGGTCCTCATACCTGGACTCTAGCTTCTAGGGCTTTATCTCTGACAACTACAGATACTGCTGCTATCTGTTGGGTGCCTGGGCAGGGTACCAGGTCCCTTTGCTTTGTCTCTACTCTTACCTCCCCATCCCAGTAGTCTCCAGTTTGCCTCTACAGCATCTTCAGGACCATCTCTGCAGTTCACATTCTCCTGATTCCCCAGTGGCAACTGAAATCAACTCTAATTATTGAAATCAGGAGGGAACCATGGAATTAGTGTCTTAGAGAACAGAAAAGGAATCGTTTGTCTGAAAAGATATTACTGAACTGCTGGATATTTGAAGCTGCAATTTCTGGCAAAAAAATAATCTATGTTGAAAATGTTTTATAGAAACATGTAAGAAATGGAACCTGCCATTTTGAAGTAGATAGGGCGAAGGTTTTTTTTGCTGAGCACAGCAGGAGGATGAAGCAGTCACAAAGCAGAATTTTGAAATAGAATAGCTCCAGACTCAAGTCCATGTCTTTTCTTGTTATTCAATTTCTGCATATTCTTTAAAATACCCATGTAGTGTTTGTTTTTGTCAAGCCAGTAAAGTAGGATTAGTATTAGTTTCTTGAGTATATGTAAACTTTGTGAGACTGCTCATAGCAAGTAACCCAGAAATGTTATCAGTTTTACCTCCTTAAATCAGCAAGCCAGGCTCTCCAGCATTCATGTTGAAAGACCATGGATTCAGACATTTTGAGATGAAGCTCTTTGTTTTTGCATGGCTGGGGATACCTTTAGGAAGAATAAGGCGAATCTTGTACAATTTCCACTTCACCTCATGGAATGTCATTATCAAATGAGGCCCCTGTTTATCTGGTTTTGTACCATAGTATCTATTGCCTCAAGCATTAATAAACTTGAAATAATTTATAAATGGAAATTGTATAAGAGAACTGTATTTTCAAGTCTTCTATGTTTTTATGACTACCATCTTGAACTCAACTAAAATACTTATAAAAAATGGTTTATCCTCAAAGCTCCAGAAAAGGATTTCAGAGTTGTACCCAGTGCTCTAACAGCCTAGAATGGGACCATCACTCAACATCTATTGAGAGTAAACAAAGGCAGACATGAAAGTGGAAAGGACATGTTTTAAGCTGAAATATATTCATGCAGTAGGGCAGAGGTTCTAGCTGGAATGGGTTCAGCTTTGAGTTTTACAGAGATGAGTAGATCTTACAAATAGTAAAGGCAGGAAAAGGGATGAGATCAGGGCTCCCATGGAGTCAGTGAAGAAAACATTACAAAAGGAGGTTGTGGGTGACTGTGCATACCAAACAATCTGTTCTCTCTGCCTGGCCTTTATCAATGTCAGCTTTCTCCACGAAGTTTCTAACTTCAGGATTTGGCTGAGTGAAAGACAAAATGCTTTGATGTCCACAGTATTTACAGGCAAGTTCTTTAATGCTATGGAGAGAAAGGTTATTCTAGAGAGATTAGATTTAGTGTCGACTTAGATTGTTAGTGTCGTACATTAGTGTTTACTCAAGTTTTTATCTCTTACCTTCAGTGTTGGGATGATATCCGTGGCTTTGTGCATGCTAAGTAAATACTCTCTCAATGAAACTTGTTCAAGCTTTTATAGCTCATGAATAGGACCCACGGAGAAGGAAGCCTAGAGGAGCCTAGCCAGATTGACCAAGGAGACAATTTTTGTCAGATCTCAGTTCTTAAAGGATTTTTGTCTGTGGTTTTTTTTTTATGGTTTCATGTTTTAATATATGAGAAAATTCTAAAGAATATAAAGGATTTGTTTCACAGGAGAAAACAAATCAAAGGCCATTGGTTTCCCCATTGTTCTTTAGCATGATCAAATGAAATGTAAAATTCCTCCGCTGAACCCCTTTGTGAGTTTATTAAGTACTGAATAAAGTGCTACTGGACAATTTATATTTGTAATGGTATATTAGACAGAATTCAAAGAGGCCTTGATAGCTTTCTAAACCGTTCTTTCTCTACTACAGATGACAGAGCCAAACGTCGTTAGATGTGACGGGTAGGTCTAAATTTACTCTGCTAGTGAAGAGATCCCATACAAATTCACCACTGGCTCCATCTGACTGCATGGACTACACTTTCTGCCATCAACATCACTGTAATAGAGCAAATACATACTTTAATTTCTTCTGCTAGTTTCATAAAGTGTTTTTTATCCCCAAAGAGATTTTCTAGAAAGTAAGCTCCCAATCCAAACAATTTAGGCTTAGCTTCTGTGGGTCAAGTTAAATGTCTATTTATCTTTCCAATCACATTTTGTTAATTAAAAAATATTATTCTTGATTTCTTTCTATTTTTTATTTTTATTTTATTATTATGAACAAAGAAGTCACACTTTCTATCCTTGTATATCCTTATTCAAGGTCCCTTCCACCTTCCACCACATCAGGTAATTCTCTCTTCTCCACAACTCCCCATCCCCTCCCCGGACAGGCGGCTGGCAGTCCCAAGGTCACACTGTCCCAATATTGCTTAGTTCAGCCTCCACTCCTGGCAGATCCAGCTTTCTCCCCCCAACCTCAAGACTGAGTCAGGTGTTCCTCTAGGGGGAGTGGGATCCAATGAGTCAGTTCAGGGTGTTTCTGATCCCAAGCTGTTCAGTGGTTGTGGTTTGCAGCTTGGGCATGCTTTGCTTTTTTTCTTGCTTGTTTGTTTGTTTGTTAGAATCCACTAATGAGTGAGTACATGCCCTGCTTATCTTTCTGGGTTTGTCATACCTTGCTCAGGAGGATATTCTCCAAATCCATCCATTTGCCTGCAAATTTTAGGATATCATTTTTTCTTACTGCTGAGTAGTACTCCATTGTGTAGATGTACCACAGTTTGTTAATCCATTCTTCAGTTGAGGGACATCTAGGTTGTTTCCAGCACATATCCACAATGTGCTGTGATCAAACCTTGGCTATCCTCTCCTGACCTCCTCTTTCTCTTCCCAAGCTTGTTTTTCATGACACTCACTCCTGATTTTATTGCTCCTGTGTGTGCCTCCCTGCATTTAACTCAGGCTGCTTACATGAGCTTTAGTGTAATGTAGTCTTTACTTGAATAAGGAAAACTTACACTGGTCTCATCATAGCGTGTTATGATTCCTCCTCCACAGGAACCTGCCACTATTCAGGAGGAAGTGGGACCTCCCTCATCTGTCCTGTCCTCATTTAGGATGACCTGTTGATGGGTCCAGATGAAGCTGTAAGATCATGGAGCCAACAACCATGTCTTGTAATAAAAACAGTGTTTCACTGCATATCTTTACCTCCTACAGACCTTACATTCTTTCTGTCTCCCCCAACTCCAGCTTTGGATCTTTCCAAAGCTGATACAGATGTTTTGTTTAGAACTGGGTACTCAATGGTTACTTATTCTCAACAATTTGGCGAGTTATGAGTCTCTGCAATAACCATTACCAAACAGAAGGTACTCGGAGACTGAGAACAGCACTAACATATGGCTATATACATAAACACTTACAAGACCTTCGGCAACATGTTTATTTAACAAACTAACAATAGTAAGCTTCCCTCCCCACAACCTCCCATGCCATGTACATTTGAAGAGGTTCATAGTACTAGGCATGAACTATCGGCTGTGGGCTGGGGCTCCAATCCAATCAAGAAATGATTGATTACCCCCATAAGACTCATGCTATTATTGCACCAATGGGTACATCTTGCTTGCAAGGTTGTTATAAATATCTTGGTATTTATAACTAGAGAGGGTGGTCAATAACTTTTCTCCTCTACCCACTTTCAGGCACTGTGATAACTAACCATTAGATATGAAGCTCTCAGGTTAGTTCTAGCTTAATTTCTCTATTTCTAGCAACCAACATTCGTGTTGTCTTTAGAAATAAGGTGTTATCATATAATTCTGGTGGGGAACCAAAGAAATAGGAATAGCATAATATTGGGGGTGTGGCACCTCTGAGGTCCTTCTGCTCCACAGCTCAAAGAGATGTATTTTACACATGGGATATTTTTTTAATGATCTATGCTGTTAGGAAGAAGCCTTATTCATCCACACAGGGTATCTCTCTTCAAACTCTACTTAAAAAATATTTTTAAAATTTGTTTACAAAGTAGCAAATTTCCATATGCTTTTATCATACATCTTTAGTTTGGTTAAATTTTCTTCCACCCCCTTCTAATTCCTATTTCATACTTCTATCCTGCTTAAAACATTTTACCTCTAATATTCACTTTAATATCACATACAAAACACTAGTTTTTAATATCCTTCTATTTAAATAACCTAATTTATCATTGGGGAAACTAAAGAGAACAATTTGTATTTAGGTACTGGGAAGGACTTGTTT
Source organism: Sigmodon hispidus (assembly GCA_004025045.1). Classification (NCBI taxonomy): domain Eukaryota; kingdom Metazoa; phylum Chordata; class Mammalia; order Rodentia; family Cricetidae; genus Sigmodon; species Sigmodon hispidus. Next base: position 202,028 of record PVIH01000553.1, on the reverse strand, counting down.
TTAAATCTTTGTTACACTGTATTTGGAGTACCCTCCATTTACTTTTTGTGCCTCAAACATTCCAAGTAGAAAAACAATCCACTAATGAGCTGCTCTTTATGATTTCCTCGGTGCTGTGAGATTCTATTCACTGAAGTGAGAGGAATCAGCTGGAGATTGATCATGCCTGAGCTCACAGAACAAAGACTCCCTTATCAGTCTAGAAGAAATTTTATATCCAAACCATAGATATAAGATATGAAGATAATGAAACACATGGCATACCTCAGTGATATAACTGGGAAATTAGTGTAGTTTCTGGGACTCCAATAATCACCCTTTCATCCTTACATATTAACTGTAATTTAGAGGGACATTTCACCCATTTTAATTGATTATGGTAATAGAAATGAACACTTGTAACTACATAGTGAGAGTTTCTAAGCACTGCCTTTTGGTTGTTGGTTTTGTTTGTTTTACTGAGCAAGCATAACTAATGATTGTGTTTGAATAAACCTTATTTCTTCTTAGGTATCTTCTTAATTAATTGTTTAATCAGTCCATCAAATCAACGGGATTAATGGCATCCTTTTAATCTTTGTTGTTAACATGAAGACAGTGACAATTGGAGCAGAGGGTACATTCCCTGGTGATGCTACAAGTTACTTTGAGGTCTGAAAAGAAGTCTCATCAGTAGGTTAGGTACTGGTTTAGGGTTCCAGCTCTAGTAATAACTTTTCTATTCTGTCATGCTAAAATGTCAACTAGAAAAGTCCAGCTTATCATATGCACCAAATAAATACTGTATGTTCAAAGTAAAAAATTCGTCTATTTTCTAAAGTATTGTTTGTCTTTGTGAGCTTCCCATTCACTGTAATGACACCATCATTCTTCCAGACATCACTATGCAATGCTGAAGGTATTACCTCACCCATACCGATATGCTAATGTGATTAAGCCTATATACTTTAGGTAGATAGGTTGGTTTTTTGTCATGTTGCTGCCAATTATTAACAGGGGGAAATTAACAATATAGCAATAGCTACAAACATATTTTTCTTAGGCAAGGATATATTGTTAATATTTATATATCTTTTGGTACATGCATGGCATTATGGTATGTGAAGAGTAAACTCAGTAGGTGTCAAATAGTTAATGAATGAAAAGCATTTGTAGACAAAAAAGATAATCTGAAATTTAAAATAAAAATAAAATTTATCATTTATTCTATCAATTGAATTGCCTGTCCAGTTTGCCAAGAATGCTATATTCAATAAGATTTACCTTGAGAAATGATTCTAAAATAGTTCTCATATTCAGATATAATATGTAATATAAAAATATTAAAAATATTCTACTGGTAATTTTATCTTTGAAAGTTGTCAGAGCTTAATGCTAAATATCATAAAATTATTAGCAGAAACTTGATTGTTCAAAGATATATTTGCTTTTACTGATAGAAATTATTAATATTTAAATACAGAATTCAATATAATCAAGAATATAGCTTCATATAAAATTAAATTAATGTTGTTTGTATAGCTTGAATGTATAAAATGTGACTATGTAAGAGAATTAAGTGTTGGTTACTAAATAACCAACAGTGTATTACTCATATAGAGGATATTTTTAGTGTCATCATCTAAACACATTGAAATCACAAGGCACAGAATAGAAAAGTTAATAACCAAAAGGATAACATTAATTTTCCCTACTTTTGGAAAACATAGCTGTCTTTTTTATCTGTAAACACTATATTTTAAGACCTCTAGTAGATATCTGAAACCAAGGATAGATGTGTGTATACATATATATATATATGTATGTATGCATGCATACATATATATGCAAGTATATATATCTACATATATAATATGTAGGGTTATATAATATGTAGATATATACATATATTTGTATACACACATGTGATTTTCCCTATATACAGTCTTATAACAGAATTACCTTTAAAATTTGGAACAGTTAAGAGATTAATTGCAATAACATTAATAAAATTTCATCACAATACAACATATTGCAATTTAGGTGTGATCTTTCTCAAAGTGTATTTTTTAATCTATTCCACGTCCTTGTGGTATAAAATTAAATAATGCCTGAATGTTGGGGTGAAGTGATATGAAGCATAGTGTGGTACAGTGACAAGCTACCAGGTAACAATTTTTTGAACTCTTATTTGGAGCAGTTGCCTCACAGGTAAAAATTTCATTCTGCAGTGAAGCTCCTTAATGCATAATATTTTTAAAATGTAAGGCTTACATGAAAATGAAACATTCCATACTGCTGGAAAATTCATTAAAGCTCTTGCAGAAAACAAATTAGAAGCTTCAGGAAGTACCTGAAACTGATCATGTTTACCAGGTTACTTCTTCCCCAAGCTTACAGGTACTGCTGAGATGCAGCCTCAGACAAGTTGAGCTGTCTAAAGGAGACACTTTACAACCTGGCTGAGCTGTCTTCAAATAGTTCAGTGATCTCCAAGTTCTCAGCTTTCATGAGCCATTATGCATCCTGGGTTTTGGTAATAAATGTCAGTGAGTCACTTTTGCCCTGTAAGTATCTCCTTACTCCTATTCATCTAAATAACCCCAATGAGACTCATTTATCTAGCAAGTTGGACTTCAGTGATCTGTCATTGATTCCCTATCTTGGGTAAGGAGATGTTTGGTTACATATCCCTAAGTACATAGTAACAACAGCACTCACACTGTGATACTGTATCAGCCAATTCAATAACTTAACTGCTCTATAACTAATAGACAGGTGGCATATGCAGAATGCCTACTTAGCATACTAAGCAAAACATGCCTTCTAGCAAAAGTCTTTATGATGGGAGCACACTGAACTAAAATGTCTTTGTTATATTCTGAATTATTTTTATTCTTTTTCCATTAATATTTTTAGGCCACAGCTAGCCATGTACATAAAATAGATGACTATATCTAAAAGTTTAAAAAGGCTGAATTTGAAGTGAGTGACAACTTTGATTTTCCTTTTAGGTCTTGTTATCATTGCTTAAATTTTAACTAAAGCAATAACTTATCTCCCTTTATCAGATAAATATAAGAGTATAAGTTCTAGCAATCAGAGGATGAGTATATAACAAAATAGATTATATATTGTATATGAGATATATAACTTTATATATATTTCACATATGTAAAATGCATATACATAAGCACATGTTCATAATGTAATATAGGAGAGACTGAAAATATAAAAGCATTATTCACAAAGCATCAAAAAACAATAAGATGGGAGACATGATAGCATGTTCCTATATTCATTCTCAAGGAAAAAAAAATAATGAATTTGAGGCCAGCTTGGGCAACATAGTTAGAATCTCCCTAGCATAAACAATAATAATAACAAGCCAATAAATCAAAATAAACTCAGACTACACTTTGCTATTAGTAGATAATAGCAATTCTTTTATTGATGCTAGACAAGAGCGTAAAGTCCAATAATAAGAAGAAAAGCATTCACATAATCAGCATTAATTCATCTGCCATGCTCTGAAATAGTGATATAAAAACAAAAGAACTTATCCAAGAGCTTATGCTGTAGCAAGATAATCCATGGACTTGGACATGGATCTGTTGCTTTATACCATGTGTGCAGTAGGAGTTGCATGCTATACTAGTTCTGAATGGACCATCCAAGACTGGGTCTTTCATTTGAGACAATGGTTTGGGAAAAATAAAGATTCTAACAATTTTTTTTTACACGGGAAAATACAGTTGATATTTCACACTCCTCAGAGCTCTAGACACAAACACATGTCAGCGAGGGAGGTGGCAGTAGATCTTGCTAAGCTATATCAAGAAACAGAAGAGAACTGAGAAGAAGACAGGGTTTATATAGAATTTTTTTGGGGGTTGGAGTTTTTCAGGGTGTGGATTTCTCTGTAAAGCAGGGCACAAGTCCTGCTGGGTGGGCAGTGTTCTGTGGGTCGGACCTTGCCGTTGGAGATCCTTGGGTACCGGGCCTGGCCACAGTGACTCAGGCTATGCTGGAGTTCCGCTGTCTATGGCAGCAGAACCTTCTTTTCTTCCCATTCCTAGTATAAGAAGCTGTAGCAACTGTCCCCTAGAGTATATCACAGAACTGTCCTCTTGGCTGGGGTTGCTGTTTTTGGCAACAACATTGGTTTTGGGCAATTATGTCTCTTACTGAAGAAACTAAACAGCAGTTAGAAATAATTAGTAGAAGAATCTACACATGCTGATTTGAAATCTGTCTTCCTCATCTGATGCGCGGCTGTGTTTTCTTTAGTTTCTTTAGTTTGGTGCCTGATGAAGAGGTTTTTTTGTTTTGTTTTGCTTTGTTTTGTTTTTTCTTAGAATGCTCTGTACTTTTTTGAAGTGAACTTGCAATAAAAAGGTACATTAGACTTGAGACAATTGAAAAATATGACAAAAAACACAGTTTCATGCAGAAGCTCAAATACCTTAAAACTTTCTCTCAATTTGTGTGGCTGTTCTCATGGCCTTGAATTCATCTTTTATTTGAATTTATCATTTAGAATTAAATGTTTTCACAATTTCTTTATTATACTTAATTAAACAATATATGTTGAAAGTATCAAGTGTTGGCATTGGCTCACACTTATGGCTCTTATCTAATAAATTATATGGGTTGCACTTTTTGGACTCCAGAGAAATTTCTTTCTCAAACTATTTTAAAAGTGAACAAATATAGTCTTTTGGCCTCCATTAAGTGTAGTCTCTATTCCTTTTTGGAGAATGAATTCTATGTATCTCAATAAAAATCTGCTAAAAAATACAAACAAAGGAGAGACTCTTGGTTTTTGCTGCTTCTTCATGGTGCTGAGAAGCGCACTTTCAGACTCTCTAGTGATAGGCAGCTACTCAACTGAGTCAAATGTCAGCTTCTTTCCCTAACATTTATAAAGACTACTTTTAAATTCATACAGCACAGATCATTGATGCAAATTTTTTTGATCTGTAAACACTAGATTTCTCTAATGTTTTAAACCAGATCCCAAATTGTAAAACTGACAAAACTGATATTTGTAATATTCTTGTAAGTGGTAGCAAAGAAGAGAAAGTAGGCCCTGGAACTGTGCTTGGATGCAGAGCAAAGAACCATTGTGGTTCTTGCTGACACAAAAACAGAAATACAGATACAAACACATGTGAACACCAACATCGTATCCCTACATGTGTACACATGTACATAAGCATGCATGTTAGCCATGGCCATACATTTACTTCAAGTTCTTTTATCAACTTGTTTTTCTAGATTCTTGCTCTCCTCACCCTCATAGCTGAACCTCCATACAAGCTCCAGGCTAACAGTCAGCCCTGTCAGTCAGGCACCAGAGACAGCCTGACTGTAAGCATGTGCTACAGACCACATATCAATCCCACAACACAGAACCCCTCCCTTCCTCTAAATCATAGGATCCTGACTCTGTCATGCGGGCATTTCCCCAAGCCCCTGCAATGATGCTGCCTGTCCTTCTGTCTATGGTGCTAGTGACTCTTTTTATTAATTTCTTACACAAATAGCAATCTGACTCTATGTCCCCCTTGCAGCCTTTCAGGAGACACTTACCCTTGCCACTTCTACATTTGATTTACTGATTATCACCTCTTTAAACATGATCATGCATTCATTCAAAGCATTTTCCATGTTTTCCCTCATTAAGTAACAACACTCAAATGACTAGGGAGTAAAATTAAAACAAGGGTGCTGACACATCACCGTTAACTAGACTACAAACGTAGGCTTGTTTCTGTCCTTTATGATTTCATAATTTCATGATTTATCATGAAAGAGGAGATAAAGATGACTGTTTTCTTGCTTCAGATCATCATAGGTGTCTGTTCCCTTTGCATTTCCAGGATAGAAACGTGAGTTCAAATTTCTGTGTATTTACATGGCATGGGCCATTTTGCATTCCAAAAGAATCCAATATATGCTAGTCCTTTGAGGAAGTGATTGTAAAAGTCAGGCTTTATTTTTAAATCTGTAGTTCAGTAAGAATTAGACATAACTAGCAACTGAACACATTTATTACGTTGACTTATTTATAATATATCATTCTTAAAAATTAATTGTTCTCAGGAATGGGTTTTGTAATCTGAATTTTTCCATTTTTCCTCTGTTTAAAATGATAATCAAGTTATTCTCTGACAGTGTTATTTACTATTTCAAATGTACTATTATATAAACAAATTGAAGTATGGCTTTAAAAGGTTCTCCTCTGGTTTTTTTTTTAATATGCATATGCCCTTCTGTAGATGAGGTTTTTTATTTTTTATTGTTAACATCTAACAGGAATATGACAAGTCACTATGAACAAGGCCTGATCGAGGGCAATAATTCACAAACAGAATCTGGTTCTGATTTACTAGGTCTAGAAATAGACCTACTAATTTGAATTTCAGCAAACAGCTAGCTAGCTCTGATGCTACTGTTTTATAACTAAAATTCAGCACTGAGGTTGGTGCTGTTCATTAGGTAGAGGCAGGCTGTTACAAAGGGGCATGAATGGGAAAATCTTGCCCTAACATCCAAGGCTATCACTTGTTACTGAAGGAGACATGTTTTATAGGGCCTCTTCCTATGGTTGCAAGAAGAAACAGTGAGGCTTGGTTTGCTACAATGGTCCCCAGCTTGCCATCTGTAAAATGAAGTGGATGAACTGTCCTTTGCTAACTTTGAATCTTGAAGTTCTTAAGCTTTGTTACATATGAGATCCTGAGTTCATTTTTCTCTCTTAGTGCTGTGGTCCTGTATCGACTGATCCTGTGCAGGTGCTGTACCTGGTGCCACAGTCTAAGGTCATATGTACATTAGTTGGGTCTGGAAAATGCTGGAAAATTAGGTGGGGCCATCCACCACCTCTGACTCTTACAATCTTTCTGATTCCTCCTCTGCATAGAGCACTGAACCTTGAGAAGAGAAGTTTGGTGAAGACATCGCATTTAGAACCAAGTGCTTCAAAGTCTCTATTCTTTGCACATTGCCCAGTTGGCTGGAGATCTCTATGTTAATTTCTGTCTTCTGCAATAAGAAACTGTTATGATGAGTGTTCGGTGAGGCAATGGCTATGATCATAGCAGAATGTTATTAGGGATCATTTCTTTGTGTTTTTTTGCTGTTTCTTTAGCAGAAAAATAATAGGGCTTTCCATTCCTAACTAAGATGCTATTTGCAATTGAAATCTGCTGGGAAAGGAGGGTCACTATGTACATTCCAGGGCAGAATGCATGCCTAGGAGATTACTTGTGTATTTGCATATTTTGTTTACTTTGACTTTTATTTCCCCCCCACCCCCAGAGAGAGAAAAAGAGAGAGGGATGACATAAATGTGAGTGAATAGGGAAGTAGAGAGGGTCTGTGAGGAGTTGAAGGATGAAAAACACAATCATATAAAAAAATTAATAAAAAGAAAATCTTAAGCTTGCTCAAGCTTTAATTCTACACCCTTTGATTCTTTAGATTTGACAAATTTTAATTTGTTTTCATCCAGAATGTTATATAAAGATCAGACATCTAAAAGAATTTGTTCTGATTGATGTAAAGGGGTCAATATGGTTTCATAAATCTAAGGATATCATTGATCATGTTAATGCTGACATATTGTATATCCTTCAAAGTCATGGTTGTTTGTAGACTGAGAAAAACAAATGAACGAAGCCTTTTATGATACATACATTCCACACATACCTAACAGTTAAAGTGGTAAGGAATGGAGTCTAATCTTTCTCCATAAAAGTTTGAAGGTGTGAATTTTTGGTATTAGTTCATACTAAATTAAATATGGATGAGCACCTTTTTCTTTTCCAGCTAAAAGTACACTTTTAAGAAATCATTTCTCTTCCCATTTACTTTGTTACATTTCTGACCTAATTGTTATGAACATTTTGTATGCTCTCCAATAAAATTTTATTTATTCAAGCTAGTTGAGCAATTTAGCTTGAGTTTGCTGAAAGCAGTTTTCTGCATAGATAGAATTAGAGCAACAGCTGGAACCACTTCAACATCCCAGAAATATAATAGTTTATTTATCATTGCTTGTCTTTATTGTATCCATTCACAGCTGAAGTCGTTTGGTGCAATTTAGGATATTTTGAAATGAAGACCAGTCACTGTCTCTACAACTTTTGACAGCAACAATAACAGGGAAACACAGTATTCACAAAAGCTACAAAATGCACAAGTCACTCCTGGTATCGCTGTCAATTCCATTGAAAGCAGAGATGGTGGCTGCCAACTTGAGTGTTAGGATTGGATTTCATTCTCTCCTCATGTTGCATGACTTTGGCCTTTTCAAATGTTCCTCATTCCAACTCTGATTTCCCAAAACACATTTTGTCTTCTTTCTTAGCCAGTTGCTGTGAGCAAGCATGACAAAGGGGAGGGCTTTGTCAGGACTCCAGTGGCTAATTTTGTCATATAGTCTCTCATTGGAACACTTCTGCTTATTGATATTCTTCTAGTTGATAAAGTTCTTTTAATATGAGGATGTGCCTTTGATCTTCATACTGTTGAATTCACTATTTATATCGTATAGGAAGATTTTAAATATTGGAAAAGTTTGGAAGGGGTAGAAGTTAAGGTGACAGATGAAGAAAGATGAGGAAACAAAGAAAATCATAGTTCTACAACTGCCATAGGTAGGTCACATTCCCTTTAGTATGATACAAATCTCTTAGCTTTTTTTTTTTTTTTTTTTTTTTTTAAATTACATCTTTGGGTGTAATGTATCTGCTGAGTTTATCTTACTGAGTCATATTCAAAGTAATTGGCAATTATGAGTTGTAGAGATTGTTTGTCTTTATTGCAATATTAAGAATTTTGCAATTAAGTTTAAACTAGGTATGGTGCTATAGACTTATAATTTTGGCACCCAGGGCTCTAGGGCAGGAGGATTGTAAGTTCCAGTCTAGCCTTTGAGATACTGTCTCAAAACAAACTAAATAAAAAGAATTTCAATAAGTAGTAGTCTAAAATTTAAAATAAGATTAAAGAGGAAGGCAATGTGTCAATACTGTATTTATATAATTTCTAATTGTCACTGTTCTTCTCCAGCTCCAACTCCTTCCCATGATCCCCCTCTTAAATTCATGACCTCTTCTATAATTATTATTTACACATACATAAACATATACTCCACTACCCTGCTTTAATGTTACATTTATATACATTGTTTAGGGGTGGCCACTTGGAATTAGATAACCTTTTAAATGGTAATCTCTGGAAAGAATGATTCTGCTTCTCTAAGTAGCCATTGGTGGCCTATGGCTCTTCATATAAGGGTGGGATATTACACAATTTTCCCAATCAATGTCGGCATGTCAACTGATGTCATTATTCAATTCCTGTTTAGGCAACAGCATTGTTCAAAAATCATGAATTCAGTTTCTCTGTCATGTCTAGAAGATATTATCAAGCATCATGGTCCTATGGATCCCTCTTTCTTGCTATTTTGTGAGCCTTGGGCCTAATATTTGCATTAGCAGTATCAGAAAGAACTATGAAGTCTATCAAGAGTAAAAGACATCAGTTGTCCTAACCACCTGTGAAGCCTGTGATCCACAGCAAGATATTCCCAACAATTCAGTAGTGGCACTATTATTTTAAAGTAACCAATAGCTCCTTACTTTATGTTTCATTTTATTTATATTTATATATATACTTTATATTTTTATTTATTTTTATGTGCTCAAGTTAATTCATGGCTTTTCTTTTTTAAATTTATTCTTGTATATATATACATATATATATACATATATATACATATAAATATATAAATACAACCTGATTTTGTTTAGTATTACTTATATGTATTGGTTTGGGTGATGATGAATTAGTATTGAACATCTAATTAGGGGGAAGACCTTCTTCATTTTTTTAATGGTCATTAATTGTCTGTAGGTTAACATTTAGAGGAGGGACACCATGAGTTTTGACTATCCTCATTGGCTTGCTAACTGGTGTGGTCATTATTCCTATCTATTTTGGAAACCATATTATTGTTAAGAGTTCATTAGTGCAGTTTCCCTGCCATACAGTGAAGACCCAATCTCTCAATCTCTTAAAGTCTTTCTATCCCCTCTTCTGCCATATTTCCTGAGTTTTAGGTGTATGACTTTAAGAGTTATGCTGTATATGTATGAATTGGGGATGGATACCCTATGGTCAGCTGCTCTTTGTATTTCTACCAGTTGTGGCTTTCTGTCATCTTTATCTTCTGCAAAGAGAAACTTCTTTGATGAGAAGTGAGAGCTACACTTATCTGTGAAGATAAAGATAAATCTTGAGAATATACTCTAGGAAAGTAGTGGTAGTAGGTTCTCTTCTACGTTCCATTACCTAACCAGCCATGAACACTTGTCTATGTTTACAATATAAAGAATAAATACCTTCCTATTAAGCAGGCCTTTAGACAGCTATTGGTTACTTCCAAGACATAAGGTCTGTCCATTTAGACAGCTATTGGTTACTTCCAAGACATAAGGTCCACTGCTACATATTTGAGAATATCTTGTCTGGTAGTTGTTAAAGATGTAGACAGCACACCCAGGTAAGGTTATTGTGTACATTTCCTCAATGGCAGTTTGAACATATCTTATGCTAGTATGATAGCTAATCCCAAGGGAGGCTTTTGAGTTAGATCTAGCTTTGTTAACCTAAGTCTTATATATTAAATGTTTTACATCTTTATAAATAAGAACTTACCTTCAGTTCTGAGAGGTGACCAACGATAACAGCAAAAGCCTATTACTTGGGGGATTGCTTTGACTGTACTAAATGCCAACCGTAAAGAACCTTTTTCATACCTGATACAGGGGATTTGGCTAGATAGTTTGTGGATCCTGGAGGGATCATTAGCATGCCAAATAGAATAAACTATAATAAATACATTCATATACATATATATATTATATCTTTTAACAATTGGTTATATTTGTTGTATATAGAAGAGCAATATACATTCTATGGATATTCTGTGAAACACTGACATCTGAACACAATAGGCATAGCTATCTTTATCACCTTTAAATGACCCCCAACAATGTCAGCTCTACAAATATTCTTCTCTCATAGATGGTAAGAGTGAAGAGTATATTTGGATCATTACCTGAGCTTTCTACTACTTCTGCCTATGTCCCTCACCAAGCAGTATTTAATTCTACTCCAAATTACTCTCTGACTGCTCAAAAGCATTTAGATAACAATAAAATCCATATGTAGTTATATATATACATGTAAAATAATTTTGTGTAGATACAAATATGCACTTGAAGGATCAGGAAAACATACATTTAGATTAACAACTTCAGAACAGAATGTATCAGTTGAAATTCCATTCTAAGCTCATTAGCCTAAAACACAGATTTTTCCAGAGAACAATGTAAAGCTCTCAGCATCTACTGTATTTTAAGAACTACGTATAAATCTTTCTATGTTTACATATGTAAACTATGTATACACCCAACCTTTGAAAAGTTGATGACATGACTGAAGAAATGAGATTATGACTTTGAGGCCAGTATGGTTTACATGCTGTGACCCCTTATCTCAAAAACAATTTAATCAAGCAAGTAAACTAGTGAAGATTCTTTTTTGAAAGCTCCTTTAGAGTAGAGAATAAACTAAATCCAAAAGTCTCCACAGAAAACCAAAAGCAAAAATAACTTGAGACTCAAAGGTTTAGGAAACCAGTGTTTAGGTTACCTATTCAAAAAGTAGGGTCTGTGATGTGATGCCCAAACTGTCATATCTCAATCAATGTGTCCTCCATGTGCCCTGTCCCAGCAATGGCAGGGAAATCAGGCTCAATTGTTGCATCAAATGTGGGGGGAACCTTAGAATCTGGGAGGAGAAGTCAGCTGGTTTCTTTTAAGGTAGATTGTATTCATCAGATCAAAGCTCATGAACTCTCCAACCTTATACTGGCTGGCACACTTGTAAGAAGATTATAACTAATTATAGCTCTTTGAGGAACCAGGTATCTGGATTCTGTCTTGCCTGTGATCCTACATAACTTATCAGCTATTCTAGATTGGGAGCTCCTCTGCACATGTTTTGAGGTTAGCTTAATAACAGAGAGTTTGAAGTCAGCTCCTGGGGCCATAGCGTGGGTCTGCAATATCCCTGTTGCAGGTCCTGGAAAAGTGAGTTGGTGTCTAACTTTCCCATCATAAGTCAAGGTGTTTGTGAGCATATATTTTTTGGATAGTGGACTAAATAAAGCAGTTTTTACAAAAAAATCTATTAGTCAAACAGCAAAAACTGCTAGTATCTAATGTGCTCTTGCCACATGTATCTATTTGTAGCATTTGTTCATGCAAACAAGAAAAAAATTTAATTGTGAAATATATGGTGGATTTAAAAGACACAGATCACAAATAGGATATAAAATGTTTCATCAACAATTTCATTGCTGACTATATATGGAAACTATCATATTTGCTTGTACTAAACTTATTTTACAAGTTTTCTTGTTTCTACTTTATATTAACATAGTTATTAACAATTTTAAATCATGTATAAGATATAGATTGTATTTTACACACATGATAAATTTCTACATAAAAATATTTCATGTTATGGAGAATATTTCATGTTATGAAGACTCTAAATTCATGTTAGTCTAAGTAATAACAGGTCTTGAATGTATATTATTAGTTATTATTATTTTCTATAGTAAGTGTGCAAAACTATGCCTCATTGTTGACTTGAACTTATTTATACTCATTTTTTTAGAATTATAAAAGTGTTTGGTCTCAAGACTAACATAATATAAGTTTTAACATAAACTGGTATTCTTATATTAGAAAAGTAGGACATGGAAAGAAAATGATCTTTTTTTTTTCCTTTCAGGCTTATCCTGGGTGGGATTCAACCACATTAATGGTCTTAGAAGATACTAGATTCATGCTGACTAGTATTATGGAAATGTGTGTTTGATGCTGTAGCATCTGCCTTAATTTAACTTCTGTAGAATAAAATGATGACTGGAGCATGGAATATTGTTTCAAATATGCATCCCAGCCAGCATCTATGATTTCATGCTCCAAGGTCGTAAAACAGTCTGATAAAATGTGCAACTGATAATTCATAAAGCAATATAAAATTTTGTGTAGAACATTTTTTTCAGAATTACTGTATACACATCAGTATGCTAAAATTTAAAAACTAGACATATAGTTTTGAAGCCTTTTGCTTATGAAGCCATGTAAAGAGTGATTCATAATTGCTCATGGCAATCATTTTGAAAATACCTGGATATCCTCATTTAATGATTAAAATTCCAGTGACCTTTTTTCTAGGCTTCAGCTGAACCCCATTTAAATCCTCAGTGTCAAGGGCATCAGTCCCTCTCTGAAGATGCAGTTCACCCTGAAGGCAGGAACTGGCAATGGGAGGTCCTTTCTATTCTGGTGGGGGTCATTGGAGGCTGTCTTCTCCCCCCTTATCTATTCAATATAGTTTTTGAAGTTTTAGCTAAAGCAATAAGAAAACAAAAGGAGATGAAGGAGACACAAATTGGAAAAGAAGAAGTAAAACTATCTCTATCTGAGGATGATATGATTGTATACATAAGTGATCCACAAAATTCTACCAGGGAACTTCTACAGCTGATTAACATCTTCAATACAAGATTACAAGGATACAAGATTATCTCAAGAAATCAGTAGCCCTTCTATACACTAAAGATAAAAGGGCTGAAAAAGAAATAAGGAAAACATCACCCTTTATATTAGCTGCAAATGGCATTAAATACCTTGGGGTAACTATAACCAAAGAAGCAACAGATCTATTTGACAAAAATTTTAAATCACTGAGGAAAGAAATGGAAGAGGATATCAGAAAATGGAAAGCTCTCCCATGTTCCTGGATAGATAGGATCAACATAGTAAAAATGGCAATCCTACTAAAAGCAATCTACAGATTCAATGCACTTCCCATCAAAATCCCAACACAATTTTTTACAGAACTTGAAAAACAATATTCAATATCATTTGGAATAAGAAGAAAGCCAGGATTGCCAAAACAATTTTGTTCAACAAAAAAAAAAACTCAGGAGGCATCATTAACCCTAACCCTAACCCTAACCTGCCTTCAAGTTATACTATAGAGTTACAGTAATAAAAACAGCCTGCTACTGGCATAAAAATAGACTTGTGGATCAGTGGAATCAAACTGAAGATCCCAACATTAACCCATAAACCTATGAATATGTGATCTTTGACAAAGAGGCCCAAAATATTCAATGGAAAAAAGATAGAATCTTCAACAAATGGTGTTGGCATAACTGGATGGTAGTGTGTAGAAAAATGCAAATAGATCCAAGCCTATCACCCTGCACAAAACTCAAATCCTAGTGGATCAAAGACTTCAATATAAACCCAGCCACACTGAACTTGACAGAAAAGAAAGTGGGAAATACCCTTCAACGCATTGATTGGCACAGGTGACCACTTTCTAAATATAATACCAGTAGCACAGACACTAAGAACAACAATCAATAAGTGGGACCTCCTGAAACTGAGAAGCTTCTGTAAAGCCAAAGACACTGTCAATATGACAAAATGACAGCCTACAGAATGGGAAAAGATTTTCACCAACCCTACAAGTGACAGAGGACTGATGTCTAAAATATTTAGAGAACTCAAGAAACTAGAGTACAAAACTGTGAATAACCCAATAAAAAATGGGATTCAGAACTAAAAGGTAATTCTCAGCAGAAGAATTACAAATAGCTGGAAAGTACTTGAAAAAGTGTTCAACATCTTTAGTCATCAGAGAAATGCAAATCAAAACAACTATGAGATACCAGATGGCAGCCTATGCTGGAGAGGTTGTGGTGCAAAGGGAACACTCCTCCATTTTTGGTGGGAGTGTAAGCTTGTTCAGCCACTCTGGAATGCAGTATGGTGATTTCTTAGAAAACTAGAAATCCATCTCCCCAAAGATCCAGTAATACCCACTACTGGGTGTATACCCTAACGATGCACATTCACACTCCAAAAGCATTAGCTCAACTACGTTGATAGCAGCATTATTTGTAATAGCAAGAACCTGGAAACGACCTAGGTGCCATCAACTGAAGAATGGATTAACAAACTGTGGTATATCTACACAATGGAGTGCTACTCGGCAGTAAGAAAAAATGATATCCTAAAATTTGCAGGCAAATGGATGGATTTGGAGAATATTCTCCTGAGTGTGCTCTCACAAACCCAGAAATACAAGTAGGGGATGTACTCCCTCAATAGTGGACTCTAAACAAAAAGCAAAGTATACCCAAGCTCTAAACCACAACCACTGAACAGTTTGGGATCTGAAACACCGTAGACTAGCATCTTGGAGTCCATTCCCGCCAGAGGAACACCTAACCCAGTCTTGATGTTGGGATGAGGAAAGCAGATTTTCCTGGAGTGGATGTTGAACTAAGCTACCTTGGGACCCTGGGACCTCCTGCCCTTGCTGGAGAGGAGATAAAAAGATGGGGGGAAGAGAGAGTGACCGGGAGGTGTGGGAGGGGGAAGGGAATTTGAACAAGGGGATACATGAACAAAAAATGAGACTTTAGTTATAATAAAAAAAAACAAAAGAAAATAAAATCAGTAATTCAAAAATTAAATCCTCAAAGTCTTTAGGCTTACATCAATATGGGGGCTCTTTCCATTGCATACCATCTATAGTTTTCAATCTGATAAACCAGAATTTCTTTTGTTAACCAATGTTTCTTTTCACTTTCAGAATAACTGATTTTTATTTATTTTTGTGCAAAGTTCTAACTGAATGTGGATCCAATGGAAAGGAACTTTATGTCCAACAAATAAACAGTAGAAAAAGGTACTAGATGATTTTTGAAATCCTTATTTACCTACTGACCCCATAAAAATATTTTTGAAGTCAATGAAAAATGTCCTTGGCAAATACTTGATATAGAGTAAAAGCAAAGATTGTTCTGTGATTATTTTTTTTTACTAAATTTTTAATATATTGATTTAAATATACATTAGAGACCCAATTGGGAACCTTTGAGAGATTTTTTACTTAGTATGGAGCAAACAATATTGTCTGTATATAACCAGTGAAGCCAATTTTTAATCTATAAAATATGATAGTGGAATTACTAAAATACATGAATAATACCCATAGTTAGGAGTTCAGAATAAGGTGAAGCCATGACCCACTGAGTCATTTCACGTTCCAAGGAACATTCAGAATCAAAGAATAAATTTTTCCTTCTGGAAAATTGAAAATAGATGGAAATAGGTGCCAATTATGTTACTGAAATAATGCATAGATGAAGAGTCCCCATCTCCTTTCCAGCATGACTATAATGTAACCCAGAAGCCAAATACCATCTTTGCTTTCCTTAAACTCTTCTATCAGGCATTTCCCCCACAGAGATGAGAAAAGTAACATAGCGGGAGAAAGGTAGAACCAAACAGTTTAAAGTGTGTTTGGACAGGTACCTTGTGATCTAAGAATCTGATATTGAATTATTTTTAATTGCAGTATCAGTTTGGTGGCTTACATTTACAGTGATCGGTACATATCTGCATTGAGGAAGATGGTGAATTTCTTTTATAAGCTTGACTTTTTGATCAAATTTGTTTTTCTAAGGGTAATGATTAAATAGTAATGGCTTGTACTCAAAAGAATTCACTCCAGTACTTACTTTGTGAAGTAAATCACTACTAACCTGTTTATTGCATGATTGGAACTCATGTAACATAGGTTGCCCCATAATCAGTAGGCAACCAAGGCTCTCTGCCAATTACTAATACTTTTTCATCTACCCCATGAGTGCTAGGACTGCAGTGTATGCCACTATGGTCATATTAGGTGTTGCTGCATGCTAAGCAAATACTACAACCAGCACTACATTCCTAACCCAAATCACTGCCTACCAAAAGGACTTTGAGAAGCAATTTACTCTTAGTTAATTATTTATTATTTTAAAAAAGGAATTTGTATTCCAAAATGGCTGAACAAGCTTACACTCCCACCAACAATGGAGGAGTGTTCCCCTTGCTCCCCATCATCTCCAACATAGGCTGTCATCTGTGCCTTTTATCTTAGCCAATCTAACAGGTGTTAGGTGGTATCTCAAAGTTGTTTTGATTTGCATTTCTCTGATGGCTAAAGATGAAGAGCACTTTTTCAGGTGCCATTCAGCCATTTGTAGTTCCTCTGCTGAGAATTCCCTTTTTAGATCTGTACTCCATTTTTTGATAGGGTTATTCAAGGTTTTGGGCTCTAGATTCTTGAACTCTTTATATATCTTAGAGATCAGTCCTCTATCACTTGCAGGGTTGGTGAAAATCTTTTCCCATTCTGTACCCTGTCATTTTGTCCTATTGACAGTGTCCTTGGCTTTGCAGAAGCTTCCTAGCTTCAGGAGATCCCACTTACTGATTGTTGGTCTTAGTGTCTGTGCCACTGGTGTTATATTTAGGAAGTGGTCGCCTGTGCCAATGTGTAGAAGTGTATTTCCCACTTTCTTTTCTATCAAGTTCAAAGTGGCTGGGTTTAATTTGAGGTATTTGATCCACTTGGATTTGAGTTTTGTGCAGGGTGACAGGCTCGGATCTATTTGCATTATTCTGCACACTTCCATCCAGCTATGCCAACACCATTTGTTAAATATACTATGTTTTTACCATTGAATGTTTTGGGCCTCTTTGTCAAAGATCAGGTGTTCATAGGTTTTTGGGTTAATGTCTGGATCCTCAATTCTATTCCATTGGTCCACAAGTCTGTTTTTATGCCAGTACCAGGCTGTTTTTATTACTGTAGCTCTATAGTATAGCTTGAAGTCAGGGATGGTGATACCTCCTGAGGTTCTTTTGTTG
>PVIH01000553.1:0-184076 GCA_004025045.1 Sigmodon hispidus | reverse complement strand
TTGAGTATTGTTCTTTCAAGGTCCAAAAAATATTGTGTTGGGATTTTGATGGGCAGTGCATTGAATCTGTAGATTGCCTTTGGTAGAATTGCCATTTTCACTATGTTAATCCTACCAATCCAGGAACATGGGAGAGCTTTCCATTTTCTGATATCCTCTTCAAACCTTGAATAACCCAATCAAAAAATGGGGTACAGATCTAAAACCGGAATTCTCAGCAGAGGAACTACAAATGGCTGAAAGGCACCTGAAAAAGTGCTCTTCATCTTTAGCCATCAGAGAAATGCAAATCAAAACAACTTTGAGATACCACCTAACACCTGTTAGATTGGTTAAGATAAAAGGCACAGATGACAGCCTATGTTGGAGAGGATGTGGAGCAAGGGGAACACTCCTCCATTGTTGGTGGGAGTGTAAGCTTGTTCAGTCACCCTGGAATGCAATATGGCTGTTTCTCAGAAAATTGAGAATCAATCTCCCCAAGGATCCAGCAATACCACTTCTGGGTGTATACCCTAAAGAGGCACATTCACACTCCAAAGGTATTAGCTCAACTATGTTCATAGCAGCATTATTTGTAATAGCAAGAACCTGGAAACAGCCTAGATATCCCTCAACTGAAGAATGGATTAACAAACTGTGGTACATCTACACAATGGAATACTACTCAGCAGTAAGAAAAAATGATATCCCAAAATTCGCAGGCAAATGGATGGATTTGGAGAATATCCTCCTGAGCGAGGTATCACAATCTCAGAAAGATAAGCAGGTGATGCACTCATTCATTAGTGGTGTCTAAACAAACAAACAAGAAAAAGGGCCAAGCATGCCCAAGCAGCAAACCACAACCACTGAACAGCTTGGGATCAGAAACACCCTGGACTGACCCTTGGGACCCCACTCCAACTATAGTAACACCTGACTCACTCTTGAGGGAGGGGGGACAAAACTGGATTTTGCCAGGAGTGGAGACTGATCCAAGCATTATTGGGTCAGTGGGACCATAGGACTCTCTGCTCCATGCCCAGGGAGGGGATGGGGATTTGCGGAGAAGAAAAATGACCTGACGTGGTGGGAGGGGGAAGGGACCTTGAATAAGGATATACAGGGATGGAAAAAAAAATTCAGAGGGAAAGCTGAACACAAAGTAAATATTTGTGTAGCAATCTTATTTGCATTATCACCCTTGATAAGTCTTGCTTATGATTTTTATCTTCTTTATAGTTGTTAACTTTTCAGCATTTTAAATTCATTTTACTGGGTTTTTTTTATAAATACAAAATAAATAAAGAAGAAAAAAATAAAAAAAAGGAATTTGTATTTATGCTCCATAGCTTTCTTCAGTATATTACAAGATTAGGAATAGTTTTCTCCCACTGTGGAGTAAGAATGTTGGTAGGTATTTATGTGTCATGGCTTCGTATGATTAGGCATGATGACCTTTATTCAGACTGTAACTTTGTATTAGTTACTGTTTGCTCTGTAATAGAACTGGAACCAAAACCAACTTGTAGAGCAAGACACTTATTTGGCTTGTACTTCCAGATCAGAATGTCATTGGGGAAAGTCACTGGTAGAACTTAAGCAGAAGCCATAGGGGAGCGCCATCTATTGTCTCACTTGGTGGCTCGCTCACTGGTTCAAGCTCAGCTAGCTTTCTTATGTACATAGATGGTCTAGGAATGGTCCTCTGACAGCAGACTGGGCTATCACCACTAAACCATTAATCATCAATCAAGATTCTCTCTCATGGACATGACCACTCTGTCTTTCACTGAGATTCCCTAAGATGACTCTATTAGTCATCAAATGACAGCTGAATGTAACTAAGAAACACTTGCTTAAGTTATTTTATTTATTATTTTTTTCATCTGGAACCAAATAAGAAAATATGATACTCAATCTCAACAAAACGATCAAAGCTGCCTTTTATATTACCCTCTACTTGGATTACATCTTGTACTACCTTTTAAACATTGTCCTTGTCTAATACCTCCATGTTTCCATCATTATCTGTGCTATCTACCATTACCCTTCCCAAAGTGGCAATAGTCTCAATTGGCTCCAATCAATAGCCATAATAATGGTTTTCTAAGGGTTAACAAGTCCCCAGTGTCAGTTACACAGTGTTAGTAAGAACATTTCATATGGATGCCCTTTAATTCTTATATAAATGGTAGTGCATAATTTAGGTAACATTTGGTTGACACCAATTTCCATTTTATAAATAAAATTAAGCTTTAAGGAAATAACAAAATGCCTGTGGTTCCCACTACCAGTGGCTGAACCAGCATGTTTCCTGATTCTTGTACTCTTCTTCATATCAAAATGTGTGACCTCTGTCCTGTGTTAGTTACTTTCATGGCTCTGTGACTATAATGGATGGCAAAGAAAAAGGAGGGAAGATTCATTTGGCATATTGTTTCAAAATGTTTTAGTATTCCATTGCAAGGGATATTGAGCCCTTGGATGAAGAAGTACGTGGCGATGTTGTTCACATCATGTGGATTAGGAAGCAAAATAAAGACAGAATCAGGGACTCTGTAAATCTTACAACATATAATGATTTTTCAAAATAAGTCATTCTTAGATGAATATGAACATTGAGGAGTAAATTACTATTTTGCAGACAACTACTTATAAATAAATAACAGAAACAAGCTTACGTTTGTAGTCTAGTTAATGGTGATGTGTCAGCACCCTTGTTTTAATTTTACTCCCTAGTCATTTGAGTGTTGTTACTTAATGAGGGAAAGCAGAGGGAAAACATGGAAAATGCTTTGAATGCATGATCATGTTTAAAGAAGTACTTTTTTTGGTATAAAGGAAGTATAAACACTATTACTCACTGTTAATATGGCTTCTTCTTTAGTGGATTATGTAATTTCCTTCCCATCTTTAAACTTCTCAGAAAACTAATATATATGTGAGTCATCCCGCCACTTCTCAAAGATCCTCCACTCATCTTTCACCAGGATCTACAAGAACTTTAAATTTGAACTTTATTTTTATCAGAATATTAAATTTGGAATAATGTTAAATTTATAAAAAATGCAGAAAAATAAAAAATTTCCAAGATTCAGTAATTAATGAGTTGTTCAAACAGTATTTCATTATGTCCTCTACACTCAGATGCACTTGTACACACACACACACACACACACACACACACACACACACACACACATAGAGAAATTAAGTTATTTTCAAAATTTCCTGAGCTCTGCTAGTTTTGTTAGCTTCCTAGGTCTTATACACACCACCCCATCCCTCCAGAACAATGGTTTCAATTTTAAAAAACAACTATTCAGATATAAATATATATACATGTAGATGTATATATGCATATATAGTCACATATCAATAATAATCATTCATAACTCACCCATGATCTTATAAGTCACTCCAATAAACTCTTTGTTTCACCAAGCTAGAGGGGAAGAACCATTTCTTTGTTCTGTTGGCAGTGCTTTAGCTGGGTTGTGCATGTGTTCTTGTCTCCCCAGGATAAGCCATACAACAGACTTCCTTCTATGTAACCACATTATAGCCACCAAATTAAAGAAATTTAGCATTGCTTCAATACTAATTTAATAGCATGCTATATTTTAGTCATCTTGCTTCTTGTTATTCTAATAATTTCTTATCATTTTCCAAATGTTTTATTATGAAATGAACAGCTTTAAGAATACAGTTTGATGTTTGGATAAATGCATCAAGTTATGAAAACAATATCCAAATTGAGATCCAGGCAATTATACAAAGCAGTTGAGGCAGGTAACTTTTTAGTCAGTTCTCTTTCCTCTGTGGCCTGGGGAAAACCACTGCAGTAATCCATGTTGTAATGAATTTTGCAAATTCATGACTTTTATTTTTATTATCTATTTATTTATCAACATCTATTACTATATAAAAGATACATTTGTACTGAAATTTCTTTAAAAAGATACAGCATTGAGGATATTTTTTAAAGGGAGAAACTTGATAAACACAGCTTCAAATTTAACAATAGTTGTAATTAGTTTGTTCTTATGTAGGCATATTAAATAATGAAAATAACTATTCTCTGTGTCTCTTTACTTTAAAATAGACCAAACATAAATAATCAAATCTAAGGCACTTTAAGCCAGATTAGGATCAGCTACAGATGAAGAAAGCATACTAGGTCACAGTTAATGCCCAAAGAGGCACTATGGTAACCACAAATTCCTGTTAAGCAACCCTTCTACAGTCAAACCAGAAGGGTTTGTGTGTATGTGTGTGTGTGTTTGTGTGTTTGTGTTTTAAATCACTTTATTCATCCATAATCTTTGAATGAAATAAGAATGCTTTTTCTTAAAAAGTTACTCTTTTGTGTTTGTGTTTAGTTTCTTTCACTAAGTTGCTAGATTTGCAGTAAACTTTTATATGAACACAACTTCATTGATCTGATCTTATGAGCTACACCTACTTTCATACTATAGTTGCAGTGCTTGGCAACCTAAGCATGCATGATATATTGTTTATCACAGCTACTTTGCTTATGAGGAGTCTACAAGTCACAACAAACTGTTATAATTTGACAGGATTCTGAATGGCATGTTTTGTAGTATATGTTGGCTTTTAATCATTAATTTATTATCACTAATACATATCCTTACCATGTCAAAACAAGGAAAGTCAGCTTTAATTGCCATGATTTTCGGGCTTAGAGGGTATAAACTATTTTGTGAGCAAATCATGTAGTAAAGTATTATTTATTAATTACAAAAAAGCCATGGCAACTATGCTCAAGTAATGTAATGTACAATGGTATTATCTGGTTACTTACTTCTCTCACAGAAAATATTTTTCAGAAAAAAACTAAGAATCTTTAAATGTATTTCATCAAATCAATATTTATTTTAAACTTTTAAACTAATTTAGATAAAGCTTAAATAAAAGTTTCTGAGTAGGAGCGACTTTGTTAGCCAAGGAAGAAAAACAAATGTAAAGTTAATTAAATTGTATTTGATTGCTGCAGATAAAGAAATATGTCCTGAGAAAAGAAACTTGATTAAAACTATTAGCCTTTTAGTGAGAACATTCATTTGCTTAGTTGAAGACATTGAGGGTAACAGCTAGAATAAAAAATCAACCCTGCTTCTCCACTAACTCCAGCTAGAAATTCTGGGTATCAAATTTAAGTAAACATACAGAAATCCTAATTGATACCAAGAAAAGGTAGACTTAATCAGGAGTTACAATCCAAGGAACAAAATGAGAGAATTCCCTAACTCTACTTCTGAGTTATACACATCTTATCAAGGCCAGAAAACTCCACCAGGGGAATAATACGAGCTATGGATGAAAAATAAATCCCTAATATAATCCTGCTTTGTACATCAAATGGGCCAGGCATCTGGTACCTAACAAAACAAAGAAAATAAACATTTGATTCCAGACAAACACCATAAAAAAATTGTGGCTAGCCTTTGGCTACACAAGTTAGGACATAGCCTGGGCATATATACTCATTAAGCTATAAGAAAGAGCTAAAGATCCCCCTGTGATGGTTACTGAGTGAGAGCAGAAATGGTTCCCTAATGTCTGCTTGGTGATAGTGAGGAGCTTGCAACCAATGGTTTTGAAGAAAATCAATTGTGGATGGGCAGGGGAACCATCCACCATTACTACCACTTAGAGGTAAGGGTGATAGGACTTCTCATAGCCTCTAAATTTTTTCTACATTTCTCTAAAAGTCCCAAAGAACCTCACTTTCCACCTGCCCACAGAGGCTAAGAGGAGAACATAGACTTAGGACTCCCTTGGGAAATAAAAACATAACATGTCTCATGCTTGCTGAACCTGAGTCAAGAGGAAGCTGTAAGCAAAAGAGCCACCAAAAGCCTAGAGTCTCTGAAATACTGAAACAATCAGTGCTCTGGATAGCATTATATATACTTATTGGCGACTGGAAAATAATGGACTCAGTCCTTGAAAAGTATAAGTGAATTCTGCATTAAAACCTTCTGGCCTTATTTTTCTTTTGGGGGTGGATAGGAGACTTTTAATGACTGATTTTATTTTTAATGGGTTATAGATATATTTAAAATGTTTATTTGATCTTGATTTAACTTTGGTAAACTTGTCTATAGTTTTGAGAATTTCTAATTTTGTAGAGTATTGTTTTTTAACATAGGACACAATGATTATCTGGATTTCCTCAGTGTCTGTTGTTAAGCCCTCCTTTTCCTTTCTGTTTGTTAATTTGGATATTCTCTTTGTGTCTTTTAATTAGTTTAGATAAGGGTTTATCTATATTGTTGATGCTATCAAAGAACCAACTCTTTGTTTTATTGATTCATTGTATTGTTCTCAGATTTCTATTTTATTGATTTCAGCCCCCAGTTTATTTCATGGCATTTAATCCTTTTAGGCATATTTGCTTCTTTTTGTTCTAATGTTTGCAGGTGAATCGTTAAGTCACTAGACTGAGATCTCTCTAAATTCTTCATAACAGCGCTTTTAACTCTGCTTTCATTGTGTCCTATAAGTTTGAATATGTTGTGCATTTATTTCCATTAAATTCTAGGAAGTCTTTAATTTATATATTTCTTTCTTGACCAAGTGGTAACTCAGGAGAGAGTTATTCGGTTTCTATGAGTTTATAGGCTTTCTGTTGTTCCTACTCCTAGACTTTTAAAAAAGAGCTCGTACCAATACTTCTGAAATTATCCCACAAAACAGAAAGAGAAGGGACATTGTCAAATGCTTTCTGTGAGGTCATACTCACCCTAATATCCAAACCACACAAGGAGTCAACAAAGAAAGATAATTACATGCCATTTTTACTTATGAATATTGATGCAAAAAATACTGGCAAAATGAATTAAAAACCACATCAAAAGACCATTGACCGTGATCACATAAGATTCATTCCAGAAATGCAGAAATAGTACAATCTTAAAAAAACTATTAATGTACTTGATCATATAAATGACTTGAAAGGAAAAAAAAAACCACATGATCATATCCTTAGATATTTAAAGAGCCTTTGATAAATTCCAACATCCCTTATAATAAAAGTCTTGAAAAATCAGGGATATTTCAGATATAGTTAAACATAATAAAGGAAATGTAAAGCAAGCCTATTGTAACACTAAATTAAATGGAGAGAAACCTAAAGCATTTCCACTGAAATCAGCAACAAGACAAGATGGTTACTTTCTCCCTATTGATTCAATAAAATACTTGAAATTCTAGCTAGAACAATGTGACAACTAAAAGAAATTAAAAGGATACAAATTGGAAAGAAATCAAAGTGTCATCATTTGCAAATGATAAAACAGTATACATAAGGAACCACAAAAATTCTACCAAGGAACTCCTACAACTGATAAACACCTTTATTCAAGTGACTGTATACAAGAATAACTAAAAAAAAAAATAGTAGATGTCCTACATACAAATAATAAAAAGATTGAGAAATAAACCTGGGAATTAACACCCTTTACATATAGCCACAAATAATGTAAAATAATCTGGGAGTAATGCCAAACAAGCAAGTGATAGACATATATGATGAGAGCTTCAAATCTTTAAAGAAAGAAATGGAAAAAGATATCAGAAGATGTAAAAGATCTCTCGTTGACAAATAAAGACCCACAGCACCCTGCCTTACAGTCAACTAAGAGCCCCTGGCCCACAACTGACTAAGAGTGAACTAAGGAAGCAATGGGCAGATGCCAGTGAAAGAATACATATAATAATATAAAGAAAAACAAGGAACCAAAAGAAGAAGCTGGTGGTTCTGCTATATAAAGTTCTGAGCATGGCATTAAAGAGGAAGCAGAAGAAATTGACCTTTGAAACAACTTTGTGAAGATAATGAATCCTTAGAAGAGGATATAAAAAGTTTTCTTAAAGAAATACAAGAAAATATAAACAAAAAATTGAAAGAGATCCCTGAAATAAAATAAAGAAAACCAAAAAATAAAAAGACAAAGAAAAAGACAAACAAATGAAAGAAAAATTCCAGGAATTAAAAATTGAAATAGAAGCAATACAAAAGACATAAACTGAGGCAATGCTGCAGAAAACTGGAAGAATCTAACATGAACTATAGGTGCAACAGAATGCAAGAGATGGAAGAAAGAATATCTAAAGTGGAAGATTCAATAGTGGAAATAGATATGTCAGTCAAAGAAAACACTAAAACCAAAAATGTCATAACACAAAATGTGTAGGAAATTTGGAACACCATGAAAAAACTAAACCTAAGAATAATTGGACTTGAAGAAAAAGAAGAATACCAGCTCAAAGGCATAGAAGATATATTCAACGAAATCATAGAAGAAAACTTTCCCAACCTAAAGAATGAAATGCTTATAAAGATACAAAAAGCTTACAGAGCATCAAATATATGAGCCCCCGCCACCTTAAAAAAAAAAAAACCTGCTCGTCATATAATTAGCAAACCATTAAACATACAGAGTAACAACAACAAAATACTAAAAACTGCAAAGAAAAAGTACCAAGTTACCTATAAAGGCAGACCCACCATAATAACACCAGAATAGTCAATGCAAACAATGAAAGCATCAAGGTCCTGGTCAGATGTTATACAGAAACTAAAAGAGTATGTCTGTCAATCCAGACTACTATACCCATTAAAACTGTCAATCACCATAGATGGAGTAAACAAGATATTTTATGACAACAGCAGATTTAAACAATACCTATCCACAAATCCAACCCCACAGAAAGCTCTAGAGGAAAAACTCCACCCTAAGGACACCAGATTCACCCATGAAACCACAAGCAGAAGAAAAATCTAGAAACACACACTACCACCAAAAATAATGGGAAATAATCATTGGTCATTAATATCCCTTAATACCAATGGACTCAATTCACCTCTAAAAAGACATAAACTAACATAATAGATACAAAAACAGAAGCCATCCTTCTGATGCAAAAAAGAGACACACCTCAACTTCAAAGACAGACACAGGCTCAGAGTAAAGGGTTGACAAAAGACTTTTCAATCCAATGGTCCAAAGAAGCAAGCTGGTATAGCTATACTAATATCTTAAAACATAGACTTCAAACTAAAATCAATCAATACAGTCCAAGACCCACATTACTTATTCATCTCAGGAAAAATCTACTAAGATAAAGTCTCAATCTTGAATATTTATGTCCCCTGCAAAAGGGGACATACGTAAAAGAAACAATACTAAAGTTTAAACCTTACACCAAATGTCACACATTACTAGTAGGAGACTTCAATACCACAATTTACCCTTGGATAACTCAACCAGACAGAAACTCAACAGTGAAATAAGAGATCTAACAGATGTTATGACCCAAATAGACTTAATACATAAATATAGAACCTTCCACCCAAACACAAAGGAATATACATATTTCTCAACATGCCGTAAAACTTTCTCTAAAATTGACCACATACTCAGTCATAAACCAAATATAAATAGATACAAAATTGTAATAATTGAAATAACTCCTTGATTCCTATCAGACCATCATTGTCTAAAGTTAGAGTTCAACAACAACAAAAATCACAGAAAGTCTACAAATTCATGAAAACTGAACATCTCCCAATTGAACCACCTCTAGGTCAAGGATGAAGTTAAGAAAAAAAAAAATCAAAGTCTTCCTAAAATTCAAATAAATGAATCCAGATAATACCCAAACTTATGGGACACAATAAAATCACTGTTAAGAGGAAAACTCACAGCACTAGATGCCTATATGAAAAACCTAGAGAAAACTCACACAAGAGACTTCACAGCACAACTGTGGGCTTTAGTACAATTAGAAGCAAACTCACCTAGAAGGAGAATAGAAGGTAAGAAATATTCAAACTTAGAGATGAAATCAATACAATTGAAACAATGAGAACAATATAAAGAATCAAAGACTCAAAGAGTTGGTTCTTTGGGAAAGTCAGCAAGATACATAAACTCTTATCCAAACTAACCAAGAGGCAGAGGGAGATTATCCAAATTACAGAATCAAAAACGAAAAGGGAATGTAACAACAGACACCCAGGAAATCCAGAGAATTATCAGGTCATATTTTGAAAATCTATACTTCACTAAAACGAAAAATCTAAAAGAAATGGACAGCTCTTTGGACAAGTACTGCTTACCAAAATTAAATTAAGATGAGATAAATGACCCAAACAGACATATAACCCCAAAGGAAATTGAAACTGTTATTAAGTCTTCCAAGGAAAAGAAGCCCAGGGCCAGACGGCTTCGGTGCCAAATTCTAGCAGATATTCGAAGAAGAACTAATACCAATAATGCTCAAACTGATATAACAAAAACTGAAGGAACATTGCTAAACTCTTTATGAGGCCACAATCACCCTGATACACAAGCCACTCAAACATGTAACAAATAAAGAGAACCACAAATCAATCTCTGTCATGAACAATGATGCACAAATACTCAATAAAATTATGGCAAGCCAAATTCAATAACATATCAAAATTATCCACATTGATCAAGTAGGCTTCATTCCAGAGATGCAGGGATGGTTCAACATACGAAACAAAACAAAACAAAACAAAACTGTGCACAATATAAAGAATCTGAAAGAAAATGCAACACATGATCATCTCCTTAGATGCTGGAAAGCTTTTGACAAAATCCAATACTCTTGATTGAAGTCCTAGAGAGATCAGGAATACAGGGGAAACACCTAAATATAATAAAGGCGATATACAGCAACCTGACGGCCAACATCAAACTAAATATAGAGAAACTCAAAGTAATCCTACTAAAATCAGAATCAAACAAGGCTGCCTTCTCTCCCCTTATCCTTTATAGCTCTCAAAGTTTTAGCTAAAGCATGAAGATAACAAAAGGAGAATAAGGGGATACAAAATGGAAAGGAAAAAGTCAAACTATATTTGCAAATGAGACAAAAATGTATACATAAGTGACCCCCAAAATTCTACCAGGGAACTCCTACAACTGATAAAACCCTTCAGCAATGTAGCAGGATACAAGATTAACTTAAAAATCAATAGCCCTCCTATACACTAGGGATAAAAGGGCTGATAAAGAAATAAGGAAACATCACCCTTTATAATAGCTGTAAATAGCATTAAATATCTCAGCATAACTCTAACCAAAGAAGTAGTAGACCTGTTTGACAGAAACTTTAAGTCACTGAAGAAGGAAATTGAAGAGGATATAAGTAAATGGGATGATCTCCCATGCTCCTGGATAGATAGGATCAACATAGTAAAGATGGCAATCTTATCTAAAGCAATCTCCATATTCAATGCAATCCCCATCAAAATCCCAAAACATTTTTTTTTACAGACCTTGAAAGAACAATACTCAACTTCATATGGAATAACAGGAAACCAAGAATTGCCAAAACAATCCTGCTCAATAAATGGACTTCAGGAGGCATCACCATTTCTGACTTCAAACTATACTATAGAGCTACAGTAATAAAAAAACAGCCCGATACTGGCATAAAAACAGATTTGTGGATCAATGAAATTGAATTGAAGACCCTAACATTAACCCACATACCTATGAGCACCTGATTTTTGACAAAGAGTCCAAAAATATTCAACGGAAAAAAGATAGTATCTTCAACAAATGATGTTGGCATAACTGGATGATAGTATGTAGAAGAATGCAAATAGATCCAAACCTATTACCCTGCACAAAATTTAAATCCAAGTGGATTAAGGACCTTAACATAAACCCAGCAACACTGAACTTAAAAGAAAGTGAGAAATACTCTTCTAAGCACTGGCACAGGTGACCATTTCCTAAATATAACACCAGTAGTACAGACACTAAGAACAACAGTTAATAAATAGGACCTTGGGCTCATAGGGGCTCACAGAAACTGAACCAACAACCAGGGAGCCTGCATGGGACTGACCAAAGCACTCTGTATATATGCTACAGTTGTGTAGCTTGGTCCTTTTGTGGTACTTCTGACAGTAGAACAGGATCTGTCTCTGACTTTTTTTTTTTTTGTACTAGATTTTGGGACACATCTCTTTATACTGGCTAACTTTATCCAGCCTTAATACATGGGGAGAGTTTAGTATTACATCAACTTGATATGCAATGTTTTGTGGAAATCCATGGGAGACCTGCTCTTTCCTGAACAGACATGGAGATCGGGGCATGAGAACAGAGCTGTGCAGAGAAATTTTGAGGAGAGATGGGATTTGATGAGAAATTCTTAGGTATGGTATGAAGTAAATCACACCACAATATAAAATCCTTTTTCTTTGTATGAGACTTCAGAGTCTTGAAGCACTACACACCCAAGGAAAGTCTCCAAAGTCATCAATAAGAAAGAAATACACAGACACAAAGAACAGAAATTTGCTTCTTTGAAGTGAATATGCAAATTCAAAATCTGCAGCAGGAAAGATGTTCACAATCAGCCTCAGCCTCAGCAGAAAACAAGATCGATCCACACAATAAGCCAACATTTTAAATACTGCATTACCACTACTAAGCGCTGGTAAGATTTGGAGACACACCTTGAATACATTAGAAGTGAGTATGTAAGGATTGTGGAGAATATTCCACACATTTTTAAAAAGTGAGTCAGTGTACTGTGTGACTCACAAGATAAATTCCTAAGCACTTAACAGAGACTAAATAGCAGTTATTTATAACAGCTTTGTCTTTAACAGCTTTTAATAGCTCAAACTGGGAATTACCAAATGTGTCTTGGCAATAGAATGACCCAGGCATATCCCTATGGATCTTCTTTAATATGAACAAAAAGCTTGATTAAATCAACAACTTAAGTTATTGTATGGTTATTATGCAGTTTTACAAACAATGGTAAAATTTCACATGCTACATAATTGCACTTAGATAACCTTGCTTTCAATTAAGAAATCATAGAGACAGAGAGGAGATTAGGAGGTTTAAGATGCTAGAGATGGTGATATGAAATTTTTAGGCACAGGGAGCTCTTTGACTTTATTCCAGGAGTCAAACTTGAGTTGGAGTAACTGTAGAAGGAGCCTTTGGGATGTATGGGTGAATAAGCCACAGGCAATAATACTTTCCAAGATATC
Source organism: Sigmodon hispidus (assembly GCA_004025045.1). Classification (NCBI taxonomy): domain Eukaryota; kingdom Metazoa; phylum Chordata; class Mammalia; order Rodentia; family Cricetidae; genus Sigmodon; species Sigmodon hispidus. The sequence goes on along the minus strand of PVIH01000553.1, from coordinate 171,010 downwards.
ATCAAATATTGAGAGAATGAACTCAGTACAAGCAAAAGTGGAAAACATGATTTTTTTTAGTACAATGACAGTAAAATATGGATAGGCCAGAGATTCATATGAAAAATGCAGAGCTTTGGAAGGGCCAAGTTATATCCTATATTATTTCCCAACAGGTAATTACTGGAAACTATGTGACCATTTCCAATGGATTTCCATGGCACAGACCAGTAACATCACATAAGATGGTCCTGAAAGAAAAACACCTGTTCCCAAGAGAATTTGTTTTCACCTCATATGAGATCTACATTAAAAAAAAATCTACAAAATATATTTTTTAATTTAATGAAAGTTTTTAAAATAGGCATCTACAAAATTACTCAACCTCAGCTCCTAGCCCTCCAAGTTCACCTATTCCCCTGAAGTTTCATGTCTACTGTTTGTTGATTCCTTTTCTAGCTGCTTGCTTTCTTATTGTTTTAATATTTTATTCTACAACCTTAATGAAATGCTTTGAATTTCATTTTCAAGTATGCTATTTTCATTTTGTAGCTGAGAAGATATCAATAATCATTTTGCACTAGGTAGATCAAAGTAATAAAGAATTAACTATTTTCTTCTTATTAGTCACATAGGCAAATACTGCTACTTCAATGGTTATTATGGCACAAATGGACATCTGCATATTTGTTCCTGGACCAGATAAGAATGCTTATACATTTTCTTTTGAGGAGGCACTTGCTTTGAGATGGAGACGTACATACTATTAATTATAATAAGTATTCATTTATCAATTTATATGACAATGATTCACACCAGTGTTCAATTTAGCAAATTTCTTTGAGCATATATGTACAGTTTTGATATTTCTCATATTTATTAGCATGACTTGTTTAACTGTCTTTTAATATTTAACTATAGAATATGGAATAAATTCATGCCAGAATGAATGTGCCAAGATTCATTCTGTAGCTAATGTTTTATTTAGACATTGGTCCATCTGTTATTAAGACTATAGATTGGAAAATTTTCTTCTCTTAGGATTTACATATCTCTGAATTAGTTATCAAAGCATATTTGCTTTATAAAAGAGTGTATTTTCTTATAAGCACTAGAGTAATATATGTGATGTTGGAATTATTTTTCTCTTTGAAGTCTTGTTAAAGTACCCAGATGGATTTCCCTGACAACCAGTCATGTAACTGGGGTCTTCTATAAGAATTTCTTTGGCACATAAAACTTGGTTTAGACTGAAATTAATGTGTCAAAATCTATTTTGAGCATGAATTTCTACTTGTTTGTCTGTCATTTCTCTTTTATGAGGAAGATTCTTTGGTTATTTTGGTAAAGAGATATTTACAATAACTGTTATATCATTGTAAATTTTAGCTTTTGACACCATAAAGTGGCTATGCTTTTATCTCTAAAGTTCACATTGCCTTAAATTCCATTTTGTTGTATTTCCAATTTTCCAGTGTATGTTTACCCAGCACTTAGGGTTTTTTGTTCTCTCAAATTGCTGTTTTATATATGTTATTTATACAAAATTTAGACTTAAATTTTCTGTATGAAACTACTTAAGAGGATAAAACTATTTCAATAGGCACCTGAGTAAATTGGCATTTGTTTAGATGAGTATTAGGTTATTTTTGTTATCCTTGTAATATGTGTAATTTATTTATTTTCTTTTTGTTCTTTTGGGTTTATTTTGCTTTCTAATTTTAATAAATTCCTTTAGTCTTTTGAAAGAATTAGTATTTTGTTATAGATATGCATATGTGATCTTTTCTTTATTTACCCAGCTTCTTTATTTGCTAAGCTTTCAACTTCAAATCTCATTTTAAAAATTTTTTTACATCTTTTTTAATGTAAGAATCAATGAACCTACTCTGTTTTCTCCCTTTTGTTTTCTTTCTTTGATTATTCCACCCTTAGGAACACATCCTAGTCTGTTTGGGTTGCAATAACTAAATACCATAGACCCAGTGAGTGATAGGCTTATAAGATAAACAACAGAGTAATAAAAATATCAGGCATGTGGCAAAGACCTGCTTCCTGGATTTCTTGCTGTTTGAGCCTTACCCGGTAGAAAAGCTGAAGGGTTCTTGTGCACATGTTTTTTAAGGACATTAATTGTATTCATGAGGGCTTTGCTTTCATGACTATTTAGTTTATGAAAATTCTTCCTCCTGCCATCACCTTGCATATGATAATTTTTACATTTAAGTCTGAGTCATGTGCTAGCAGGCATCAGTTAGTCAGTTCATCAACCCTATGCTAGGGTTTTTCAATAATCTCTTGTTTGCATAAAGTTCACACTTTAATGAATCTCAAGGTAGAGGCTTATCAAAATTTTAGAGTGCTATCTAAAATCTTATATATTCGTAGTTATTTTCTGTATCTCTATCCCTGACATCTGAACAATGTTTGGCTGAATATAAAATTTGGTGCTCTTTGTTTAACTGAGTTTCTGAAAACTCAATATCCAAAAAGGTTAGAGATGAATTAGATTGACTTTTGCTGGTAAATGACTCTATTTAATGTTTATTGGTTGTCTTGGTTTTGCTGAATTTTTGTGAAAAGCTAGCCCTCTGTTTTCTTGCATTGTATGTGGCTGTGAGAAGTCCTTTATCAAATAGAATTCTTCTTTTTCATGAACACCTCTCTTTTTATGAGCCTTGGAGATATTTTTCTTCTCTTTAATAGCTAATCTATTTTCAAGACACACCAGTTTTTCCACTATTTAACATATGGATATACTGTTGCAAGCTAAGCCCATCAGAAACTAATACATGGATACACAAGCCAAAAAGAAAGTATTTATTGCAGGCCAGTGGCTGCATAGGGAACCTGCCTAAGTCATACAGCTCTAAGTCATACAAGTCCATCCCTTTGGATTTTATGCAAAAACCACATCCTGATTGTTACATTTCAGTTAGAAGAAGCTGAACTACAAAGGCCAGAAAACAAAATTAGTACCTTTAAGGAATTTCTTGGGACTATAGACTAGGTCCCTGTTGGATTAAGTCATTGTTTCCATTTCGTCAAATATTGGGGCCTGTGTACAGAGTTTTAGGTCTGATTGGTGACTCTGATGTGTCAGTTGTGACAAGTTCTGGAAGCCTATTTTTCACTTGTAGATTGATTTCTTGAAGAGTTTAAAATATTGATCCATTCTCCATTTTTTGAAAGAATTCTCTTTAAGTTCATAAATAAAGAGTAGTTAAATTTATATTTAATTATAGAGACTGTTATTCTGACAACATTATGGTGACAGAAAAAATAGATTCATACATCAATGGAAGAGGCCAGAGGTTTACAAACAAACCAAAGAAACAGTAAAAGTTGGTAGTTAAGAGTCACCCAGGTAGTACTGATTTTGAAGGCAGGATGGAGTCTAGAAGCTAAGGCTTGACACTGTGGGAGGCCATTGGTGAAGGTGCAGCTGCAGTCACAAAAGGGGGAAAGGACTGAAGTGGTCATGCAGAGATGTTGAGACTCAGCACTATGAAGACAACCATGACAGACTATTGGTAAAAATCTAGCCCAGTTATGGCAGAAGATACCATTGTTTTAGAGACAGAAGTACCATGGAATGATCAAGAACAGCAATAACAGTGGAGTAGAGCCAGCTGGAGCCTAGAATACAAGCTGTGTGTTCATGGGAAGAGGGGACCTGAAGAAGTGACCCAAGATCTTTGGAGGACCCCAGAAGACTGTGAATGGATCCCAGACACTGGACATTGCATTGTTTACACTGTTGGAGTTTGGCTTTTGAATGAAAAAAAATGAAATAAAGGGATACAGAATGATTACTCCTAAAAAAGAAAGAATGGTTACAGAAAAAAAACTATTACTCCATTTGATAACTAATGAAAATATCTCTAAACTAGTGATATTAAACCAAGAGAAAAAAATGATACTTACCTCATGACCACAAAGCAACAATTTGAAATAGTGTAATTTCTGAATGAAAGTGTAGAAGAAATCAGTTTAGTATTAAAGTCAGCAAAGGCTTTTTTTTCTGAATTAAAAGACATTAAATGTTAAAAAAATTAAACTGAAATTCATCAAAATTAAATAATTTTCTGCCTAGAATTTTATTAAAAAATAGATAGCAAAAATAGATACCAAAAATAAAGTGGAAGAAAAAAATCTTCAATGCCATAACTTGTACAGTTTAACAGTGAATAGAGAATTGACTCAGCAATATAAGGGAAATCCAAACAATTGTTCCATAGGAATATCTACAGATTGCCAATGAACACTTTAAAAAATACTCCATGTTCTCAGGGGGAACACGGTGTAAGCAGAATGAGATTCCAGACTCACTAACTGGAATGCCCAAGCTGAAAACATCAGCAATAAAAATGTCTTGGCCTTGGAACTAATATATTTATATTTCTAGGAAGGATGTAAAGGGACTTTAGAATGTATTTCTTATGAGGTTAAGCATATATTTATCAAATAATTAAGAGATTCCACTTAGTGAAATGTATCCTTGAGAAAACATGCATGTGGATATTCACAGCATAGAACAGTTATCATAAGAGTCTCAAATTGTGAGCAACTCAAATCCATAAAATCAAGAATTTGATAAGAAAACAGGATAGACATACAATCAGATGTGGTTCAGCAACATAAAACCAGGAAATCTTTCCAAAATATCATGTAAAACAAAAAAACTAGAGACACAAACAGGTATATAATGTATAATGCCATTTTTGGAATGTAGAAATGACAAATCTAACCTCTGAAGATGGAATGGGATTGACTAAAAGGGAGTACAACTGAAGTGTCTCGAATAATTATCCTGTATCTCTTATGGCAGTGGTTACACTCAAACAAGGCATCACACTCACTGGAAATAGATCCAAGTTGTAAATGTGTGCTGTGCAGTGATAGCTGAAAATACACATGTCAACCACCTCTCCCTTACATCCCTTTGGTGTGGGTGGGGGTGTGGAGGTGGGAGTGGGGGGGGGGTGTGGAGGTGGGAGTGGGGGGGGTGGAGAGAAATATAGGAAACCATCACAAATCTTCAATTAAAACACTTGTATCTTAAAACACAAATACAAGTTAGACTGAATGAACCATTGCCACTTATCTTTAACACTGAGAGCAGCAGAAAGCTACTTTTATCACATAACTTCCTCACCATTTTACCAAGAGTCTTCTTGCTTCTTAGAAGTATGCAGTAGTGCAGGGAAAGTTGCTCTGATCATCCAGCTGCATCTGCTTCCTTGACTGCAATGCTTGGTCACAAGCTTGAGTTTCAGAGGCATTGGCTGCATGAAATTATGCTAACATGTTTCCTTTTATTCTCTTTAAACTGTTGGCAGAGATTATTATTCTATGTCAGGCTAGTAAAAGATACAAACATTTAGTGTATTTTGAAGTATACCAAAGAGTCACCTTATGATTCTGACACTTTCATGGTTCCTGTTTGGGAGTCCTGTGCACCGATGCTCTTTTGCCTTGAGGAAAGCTAACCATCCTGTGCTAACATTGTTTGGGCTTGAAAACATCCCAAACTTGAAAGCCACATGTACCTGAGTTCTGAAGTTTGACCAGTAATGGTCTCAAGTAAAACAGAAGTTTTGAGCAACTTAACTAATGACTCTTCTATGGGCTTTATGATTCTCCCTCAGGAGGGCTGAATCTTTATCCACACATTATGTGATGTCAGACGTATGAGTAGATTCATGCCTGGACATAGTCGTTGCCTTTGGTTGTGACCAAACAAACATCATAACTACACATAGGTTGTCATAACAAAACATCATGTTAAATGCTCCTGTGGGCTAGATGCCCAAAATGACGGTGCTGACAGGATTCCTCTCAATTCTTTCACAGGTGTCATAATTGTCATCTTGGCCCTAGGCCCTCACATAGACTTTCTGCTTATGTGTGCGTGCATGTGTGTGTGTGTGTGTGTGTGTGTGTGTGTGTGTGTAGCTTGTATGTGTACATTCTCCTGTCTTCACATTGGTGTGTGAATATCTTTCTTATGTAGATGTCTTTGAGATAGGACTAGAACATACTTACATGGCCTCATTTTAACTTGATTATCTCTTTGAAGGCCTTGTCAATAGTCCTACTATCAGTTGAGGGAGTCTATATCTTCAGCAGATAAATTTTCAGGAACAATTAATCCATTTTACAATACTACACAACTGGACATAATACAGGAGATTGTCTGGTTCCACAGGATACAGATGGATCCTCTGGGAGAAAATTATGATCACTCACAATATTCTGGAATATCCTCTCTGGAGAGGGCTATCTGACATTTTTACCCTCTCAAGTTTTCCCAAAATGTGAAGTGTACACTGACATCAGTGATCACTCACTCTAGCAATTTAGAAATATATAAGTGCACATGTATTTCGGCCAGCTTTGCTGAGAGGAAATTACTGAACTTTTACATAGACTCCTTATAGGTCTTAACACTTAATCTTATTGAAGCTATCCTAATATAGTCTGGTCAAAGTCATCATAGCTGGATCTTTCAATGGAAATTCCATTCATGGACTGACTGCCTCCAGATGCCAGGCAACTAATTTTAAAACATCCACCTTCTGCAATGGAAGCTCTTCAAGCATGTGGTTTACATTTGAGTTAATCTTCTCACCCATCTGCTCACAAAAATGGACACACTTTTATTGTGCATTTCCGAAGCTCACGCTGGGAATATTTGTTTGCCTGGAATAGGACAATAAAAGATACAAAAAAGCATATTGATTTAGCCAAACAGATGAGTCCTTGTTTTAAAAATGAATGTGGAATATCAGTTGTTAACTAGGGCAATTAAAATAAAAATCATGATTTTTCAATCTAATTTATTTTATTTTGCATATTTATACACTGATCCTGTATTTACATTATTTTAGCCTCTCCCCCAACCATCTTCCCTCCAGCTTCTTCCATAGCCCCAACTCCTCCCATTCATGACCTCTTCTTTCATTATTATTCTTATATACTATTACATTATAAACTCTATCTCTTTCTAAATGAGAAATACCAACTAGAAAGTAAGTTAACCATATTAAATTTAATTTGCAAAAAATTGTCATTACTACTGTGGTCTCTGCCATGATATGATGAGCTGCAGTTGTGCCTAAAATCCTTCTTTCATTGTTTATTCATTTAATAAAAGCATGCTAAGGCTGTTTGCCTGTCCTTGTTCCTGCATAGCTAGCATTGCTATGGTGTGTGGGAGGGATGCATTATTCTACATATAGCAGAGATGCATGGCTGCATCCTCACTGGACTAAACTCTAGCCCCAGCCTCTCTCTCAACTATATTTCTAACTATTTACCCCAACATGTTAGGTCTCAAATGATGTGTAAAGCAAGTAGGGTTTTTACATAATCTCATACCAGTATCTTATAGCACAATTTATCCCTTCAATGGATTCTTTTCTCATACAGTTTTATTTATTTTACATTATCTATAAAAGAATTGAAAGTTTACAAGTATAAATGTAGAAATTAGCATGTATTTATAAAATTACTGCTAGTGTTATTGATGAAGCTGAGACCAAGGCTTATTTTTACAATACATACATGCTCACATTTACCTTCAGAAATTTTAGCTTTCCAAAATTCTGTATTTAGGCTCTTACTTTTCTTAAGTTAACTGAACTTGTAGCATTGTGTCTTATCTCCTTAAAAGTCTATAAAATTGACAATGTCATTGCTATAAACATCAGATGATATATTTTCATATAGAATAAAGTCCTAGAGAACAGGAGGAAAAAGGCACTATGAGAATTTTGTTTTGAGAGGGAAGAAATACATTCTTTATTGGTCTTTGAGATACAAATCCTCTTAGTAAGAGAGATATGTTCTAACCACCATCAGTAAATTTCCACATTGATATAGGAAATACAAAGATTTCAGGAGTAATTAGAGTGCTGGAGTGTCTTTGCAGGTTGACAAGTAGATTATTGACAGAAATGACAAATATATTTGAATATGCTTGTGGAATTTGACAGTAAAAGATGGGACTTCTTGTACTCTTAGGGGAGGAGAAAGGGTGTGAGGAGGCTGAGGGAGGACTAGGAGGGATTGGGAGGAGGGAAGGAAGGCCGAGCAGGAGGATACATGGAAAAAAAGACCTTTTAAATAAAAAAAGAAAAAGAAAAAAGGTGACACTGTCAAATTTAACTAATGTTTAATAAGTGATCTCAGAGAGGAAAGACAGGGATCTGAACAAATGCCACACATTGTAGCATTGTTTAAGTAAGACAAAACAATAAGAAAGGTTAAATCAAAGAAATTCAGCTATCCCATGAAGCTGAGGCAACTACATAAAAGTGACACCCATTCTGACAGGTGTAAGGTGGTATCTCAAAGTTGTTGTGATTTGCATTTCTCTGATAGCTAAAGACGTTGAGTATTTTTTCAAGTGCCTTTCAGCCATTTGTTATTCTTCTGCTGAGAATTCCCTTTTTAGTTCTAAACCTCATTTTTTAATTGGGTTATTTAGGGTGCTGGGCTCTACTTTCTTGAGTTCTCTATATATTTTAGACATCAGTCCTCTATCACTTGTAGGGTTGGTGAAAATCTTTTCTCATTCTGTAGGCTGTCATTTCGTCTTATTGACTGTGTCCTTGGCTTTACAGAAGCTTCTCAGTTTCAGGAGGTCCCACTTACTGATTGTTGTTATTAGTGTCTGTGCTACTGATGTTATATTAGGAAGTGGTCACCTGTACCAATGTGCTGGAGGGTATTTACCACTTTGTTTTCTATCAAGTTCAGTGTGGCTGGGTTTATGTTGAGACTTTTGATCCACTTGGGTTTGAGGTTTGTGCAAGATGATAGGTTTGGATCTATTTTCATTTTTCTACACCCTACCATCTAGTTATGCCAACACCATTTGTTAAAGATACTATCTTTTTTACATTGAATATTTTGGGTCTCTTTGTCAAAGATCAGGTATTCATAGGTTTTGGGGTTAATTTTCAGATCCTCAATTTGATTCCATTGATTCACAAGTCTGTTTTTATGCCAGTACCAAGCTGTTTTTATTAAATATTCATTTTTTTATTTTATGTGAATTGGTGTTTTGCTTGCATGTGTAACTGTGTAAGAGTGTCAGATCTTGGAATTATAGACAGTTGTTAGCTTCCATGTGGATGCTAGGAATCAAACTCAGGTCCTCCGGAAGAACAGTCAGTGCTCTTAGCTGCTGGCTGGAGAGATGGCTCAGCCATTAAAGGCTAGGCTCACAACCAAAAATACAAGCTATTTCATTACTGTAGCTCTATAATTTGATGTTGGGGATGTTGGTGCCTCCTAATGACAGCCCATGCTGGATTTTTGGTGGGAGTATAAACTTGTTCAGGCACTCTGGAATGCAGTATGGCGGTTTCTCAGAAAATTGGGAATCAATCTCCCCGAAGATCCCGCAATACCACCATTGGGCATATACCCTAAAGAAGAACATTCACACCCCAAAAGCATTAGCCCAACTATGTCCACAGCAGCATTATTCATAATAACAAGAACCTGGAAACAACCTAGATGCTCCTCAACTGAAGAATGGATTAACAAACTATGGTACATCTACACAATGGAGTACTACTCAGCAATAAAAAAAAAATGATATTCTAAAATTTGCAGGCAAATGGAAGGAATTCATAGAATATCCTCCTGAGTGAAGTATCACAAACCCAGAAAGAGAAACAGGGGATGTATTCACTTATTAGTGGACTTTAAAAAAAAAAGATGTCATTGTATAACAACAGCTCAAGGCTAGAACATAAGTAAATGACACAGAGCTTCACTTCTGCAATGAAGGCCTCTGGTAGGGGTGTGGGTGAGAAAAGACTCATTTTCTTTAAGGGTCTGGCCATAGGGACTTTAATTATGCTCCAGTAAGTTAATGAGTAACATGAATGGGCTTTTTTTGTAAATGAGAATATCATAAGAGTGGGTATGAGTCTGAGAGGACTGATAACTGAGTTTGATGGAGTGCATGATGTAAAATCACAAAATAATATATATATATATATATATATATATATATATATATATATATTGATACCCATGATACCCATAAAAGTTATTATCAAGCAGGAGCCAAAGCCTTTACTGAATGAATTGAATGAATTCTAAGAAAAGAGACTGCAGGGCAAGGGACTTTAAACAATCCATTGAAGTTTGAGAAATTAACCCAATAGCCACTTTAGACTTTTAAAAACCCCAGAGACATATTGATGTTGCTTAGGTCTAGCCTTCGAAAGCACACATTCTAGGTTGTGGGCTGCTTCTTTGCATCATGATATTCGTGAGCAATGATATTAAAGAAAGTTGCCTGGGGGTAGAATTGGGGATCAATGACAAGACTTTCATATTTACTGTTTTTGAAAGATAATTTTATTTTTATATTTAAAGGTCTATCTAGACCCTAATCCTTTAAAATTTTTCTATGTCTTTGTATCTAAAATGCATAATAAACTTTTGTTTTTATCTATTCTCATCAACCAACTTCTGAAACCTATGTGAAATCTTCCTTCAGTGTGTGCAACAAAGGGTCAGTGTTCAGATACCCTTAGATAATAAACCTGCAGATGCTTGAGTCTTTTGGATAATGAGAATTTATAATCACTAGTACCCTCATACACCTGAAATCACTTCTAGGTTAATAATATATTAGTTAATTATATAATTAACTATATAAATGCTATGCAATAATTGTTGTATTGTTTGGGATAAATACAAGAAGATTAAATATCCTCAACACAGACAGAAACTGTGGAGTGTTCTTCAGTTTTAGCTCTTGAATCGGTCTTTGGGAATCAATAAGTTGGAAGGTCAGAACATTTTCTAAATTGCTAGGAATTTACAGTTGCATAAATTATTGAAAGTTTTCTCACATCTATCATCTGATCCTTTAATCACCCATCCATCCATCCATCCATCCATCCATCCATCCATCGATCCATCCACCCTTCAATCCAACTATGCATCCATCTATCTATATATCTCTCATTTTATCTCCTTTCCAAATCAACAAATAGGAAATGATTCTATCCTAGGTTATACTGTTTAAGTTACAGTTTATGAAATAAGATAGGTTACTAAGCAATGTGTACAAACTGATGGCATGATAGCACCATAATATTGTTAAAGGGAAGGTATATATTGTAGATATGAGAGAGAGAGAGAACATCTAGAGGCATCTGGAAAAGTTCAGAGCAGAGCGAGAAAAAAGTAGACTGAAGATGCTCAGCAGACTATACATGGCCGGGACTACCTGCCAGAGATGGGAGGATTACAGGGAAGAGAAAATAGAGAAAACTTAGTGAGGATAGCAGGAATAGAACATAAGGAGAACAGTGTGGATAACCAACAGGGGTATAAGGAGAATGAGTGCTGGAGAGAGATAAGCCTGTGAACTGTAGAGAGTTTAGGGTAGGAAAGGAGATTAGAAGGGTTAGGATACTAGTGTGGCCTTTCAAATGTGTTTCAGGTCCTTGTGATACTGAGAGAACCTGAAAGCCAGCATGCACTTTGATATGCTCATAGGTGCCAAAGGTGTCCCTTCTGCCAGAAAGTAAAGGAAATGACTTTCTTTGGCAAACAGAAACAGTTTGACAGATTCCTGAGGAATTCTGGCTTTTATATAACCACCAGAAATCCTACCATTGTCCTGGATATTGGGGCTGCCTTTTGAAGTTTGGGGAACTGGAGTTTCATTTGGACTTGACACAACTTTTGTGTCATGGCTGTATATCACTATGATTACTGGACAAAATACTATGTTAAAGGCATTCATGCCATCATCTATGAAACATGTTCAGCACATACATGAACGTATATAGATGCTTTATCCATACCTAACCAGTAGTTCTTGAATAGCTTATGCTTTTCAAAGTCTAAAGAAAATTTGTCAGCAAACTAAAAATGAGGGAAAGTAATATAATTTTAATTTTAGAATTGAAACTAAATATTCAGAGACGTCAGTAGCTGGAAGGGATCTACAGTGCAGATCTGACATAAAAATGGGACTTGCTGCTCTTGTGGAGTGGATTGTTAAGGTGAGCATTTCCAGTGAGCACTGAGGCAGGAGGAGACATGAGGAGCCAATGGTCTCTCGGCCCTATTCATGATGTGATCATTACTAAGTATGTCTGTGGCCCTCTGGGTGTGTGACTCACTATGGTGAGCAGATATGAAACATGCATATACTGTGTTCAATTCCATTAGTGCTGTGCCAAGAAGAAACGACTTTCAGAAGCAAAATGTGTTTTGAAATTGGCAGTTTTAGCACACATTCTTGACAGATCTGTTATTCAAATACTAGCTAAAACTGGTTCCCATGATTTTAATATAAGCCATAGACTGTAGGTATTTGTTAATGCCATTAAACTTGAACTTAATATATTTTATTTATCAAAATTTTGAGTAAACATATTGTTAAATTCACATATTTAGGGTTATTTTAAGTCTCAGACATCACCACACCCTTCCCCCACAGAATGATACACACGAGTCATTGTAGGACTATCTTGTCTATTTGCATTATTGCAACACAACTTCTTAGATTGGGGAAACTGTAATCAACAGGAATTTTTGACTATAATTCTCGAGGCTAGGGAGGTCAATATCACTGTCAGCAGATCTGATGTGAGAACCAGGTCTCTTCTTCAAATGTGGCATCATCCTTTTGTGTCCTTGAATGACAAAGGGTTGGGAAGAGTTCCTTCAAGCTCTTTTTTAAAAAAAAAATTATTTATTTTTGAATAAAGTCTCATTGTTTTATCCATGTATCCTCTTGTTCAAACTCCCTTTAAGGTCACAGCCTCAGTGACTTCCTATAATGTTGTGTTACAGAGTAAATTCTATCATATGAATTTGGGGGAAGATGTCAATATTCAGACCTCATCACTATTATCCTTATTTTATAAACTTCTACAAATACCCAGGCATTTTTATTTCTTGTTTTCAAATTTGGAAGATTGATATATGTTGTCAGTTTAGAAACATTGTCTTCCAATAACTCAAGAAGTCATATGTATTCAAAATTTCTGTTTAAAATACATCCTCTATCTCTTAGTAGAAAGTTTTAATTTACAGTCTAACTTGATAAATAAGACAAGGTTTATGTCTGGAATAATCCCAGAAGTACTTTAAGTTGTGTGGTGTGTGCGTTTAGACACACATGCTTGGGGAAAGTGGATATTAAATGGATTTTTTAAGTGGAATGGTATGAATAAGCTCAGAGTTTTAAAATAATCTATGATTCTTTCTATTTCCACACACCATGAATCAGTCTGCACTTGATACAATGCAATACCTGTGCTCACCTTATTTAATAACATGCCTTCTAAATTTTCACATGGCCTCCCATTTCACTCTGTTTACTTTACCAAGGAAAGCAAAGCTTTGAATATCAAGATTTGTATCAAGGGTTTATAAAATCATGCACAAGTGTAGACTTCAGAAACTGGGTTGTTCACACACTGGTAATAATGTCTCATACCTTATAAAGCTGCTTTGAAAACCCACACATCTTTCTGTACTTAAAAAATGTAAATGACTTTTTTGCCCATGGGGAGATTAATAAATTCACCAAGGTGAAAAAATGAATTCAGTCTTTCCCAGTAAGAAAATTGCTCAAAGATTAATTTAGCCTGTTTAATTCAGCTCTCAAATGTGTCTTGGAAATCTAAAATATTTTTTTAAACCTTCAGTGCACCTGGGGCATCAATTTGATTATTTTTACTCTTGATTTTAATGTGTCTACTTTCTTCTGTATCAAGCTATTTTCATTTTCATTCAGTTTACTTTGCGCTTTTAAATTTTTTTTAGAAGATTGTTGCTACACATATTTTGTTGATGAATTTTCTTATGCTATTCTGGGCACAAGCTATAGGGAACTTGCTACCAACACCGAATTCTTCCCACCCCTTTCCTGCCTCAGATCTTTTGCAAGAAACTGACATCTGAGGGAAACAGGCTCCTAACAAACCTCCAGCCACAGTCAATAGACTTCCAAAGTTCTATTGTATTTGATAAAATGGAAAACTGACTTAATCAAATCCCATATTCCTTCTGTATGTTCCTCTTGTTGCAAAGAGTAATGCATATACTGTCTCACTCTTCCTCACTGCCTAGTTTAAATGGCGTGAGATTGTTTTAGGACTAATTCAGCTATTGAGGTCAAAGCACACTTTGGTATAGTACCATGTGCCATGTTTTTCTTTTTTCCCCTTCATATCACTATGACTTTATTGTTAAATAAAATAGAATAGACTTTGTTTGTATTTTATATTGAAATTCCCTTGCTTTGTGTCTTTTTCATTGCTTTGTATCAAATATTCACATATACCATGAATGATGAATAATTTCATTTTCACTTGAAATAATAAGTATTGTATAAACAGGTCTTTATTCCTCTCCAGTTCTGAGATGACGTTTTAGCAGAAATACTCACCATGGTGCCCATAATCCTAGGAGGCCATCCTGCTACTATTATGCTCATTCTAGGCTCCTCATTTTTCTCAAAAAAACAATAATACTCACAAGATATTTAATTTTTGTGAATTATTTAAATTTTTTGATAAAGTATATGTTAAATATAAAGTGTCGAAGTAAAGCCTGTATGTGTCATTTCTACCATGCTCCACGCAAGTTCTGACAAATGTCCAATAGAAGTATTAGCTCCCAGATTTGTGACCTTGCCATATTGCTATAAAACAGAGAAAATATGCAAATGAAATCCCACACATTCTAGATCATACTCTGCAGGTTACATGTGATTAGCTCCAAAGAGAGTGGATTAAAAGGACAAAATTTCCAAGACTCTTAAGTGCAAGGGTGTGGAAGAGTTTTTTCTTTGCTTTCTAAAGTGTATATGTCTGTTCTTCATCATCAAGAGGGTGGAGTTCACAGCACTCAGTGCATATAGGCCTAGTCCTTCTCTTCTTGGGGCACAGGACCTGGTGTTCACTCCCCTAAACAAATAATGAGCTCAAGCACAAAGAAAATGCTGTATGAAGACTGGAGATGAGATGAGAACTGTGAGTTGTCTGGACTACAGAAGTAGTGAAATGCTATAATGGGAGAAATATCTGCTGGCAACACAGCCTAACTTGTGTTTCAAGAGCAAAACTGAAAATCAAAATCAGACTTCAGGAGGGCATAGGTGGTATAACAAGCAGAAAGCAATTCTGAAATGTCACTATTTCTGACTGAGGCACACAGACTGTAAACACAGTGGCCTGCCATGTATTTCAGGAGGGTGTGTGTTCCTATATTCTAGATTAATTTAAAGAGAAAAAACTCTAAAAGAAAAAAATATATATTCTTTAAACCAATAATAATGCTAACCTAATAAAAGAGTCTACATAAAATAGGGTTCAGATAAAAATATCATAAAAAAGTAAGAGTAGAAAGGTCTATTATTGGCCTGTAAGACAGTATATGTATGGCTAAATTAATTTCAAGCTATAGATAATATCATAGTCAGAATTTCTTAAAAGTAGTAACTTATTTTTAGTACATGTTAATATAAGTCTTTTTAAGAATTCTAATGTCAAAGTTAAGTGGGTTCTGAGATAATTAAATACCTAAGCAAAAATGAAGGCAACAAAGTCTATTTATTATTTGTGAAATTTCAATTTTTAAATTTTATTTAAAATGTTTCACTTTCCAGTAGTGCTAAAAGAAGGAAAGGGATTTGAAACAGAATAATATCCTATTAGCTTTCCAGAGAAAAGAGCCTGCAAGTTCTGGTCTATAATTTCTGATGACGTATTTCAAGGGTGATGAGCCTTGAATAAAAATCTAAATTCTCATATAATGAGCAACTTGTTACTAGACTCAAAGACACAGCTCAACTTACGAAGTCAAAGGTTGTAGTGAGCTAGTGCCAAAGAATTAAAAATATTCTCTGAACTAAGTTTATAAAGGTTTTTTCTTCTTCTTCTTCTTCTTTTTCTTCTTCTTCTTCTTCTTCTTCTTCTTCTTCTTCTTCTTCTTCTTCTTCTTCTTCTTCTTCTTCTTCTTCTTCTTTGTTAGCCTGTGGTTTTTATTATTTTTTTATTTTTATTGTATAAAGTCTTATTTTATTTAAAATATAAAGAATTGCAATTAAAATTCATGTATCCCCTTGTTTCTATTCCCTTTCCTCTCCTGACCACTCCCAGTCAGTCTTCAGCCTCCCTCCTTCCCATTCCCCAACCCCTCCCCAGAAAAGACACGAGGTCCCAAGGTAGATTAGCTCAGCATGCACTCCAGGCAAGTCTGATTTCCTCATCGTACTATCCATACTGGGTTAGGTGTTCCTCTGGAGGGAATGGGCTCCAAGGTGCCACTCCATGGACAGAACCACAGTCTGAACCCTCCTCTTAAGGCTCCACATATGGACTAAAGAGATGGCTCAGCTGTTGAAGACGGCTAGGCTCACAACCAGAAATATAAAGGTTCTTTCTATTCAAAGCAGATAGTGAGAACAGCACCCTTCCCATGAGTCAGTGCTGCTCCAGAATCCTGGTTCAAAACACACTTAAGTGTTCTACATAGAGGAGGTTTGCTTTCCTGCAACTGCACTCCTTCTGGGCAATGCACCAGCTTATTTCAGATGCTGAATGGACATGTGACCAAATGATTGAGGGAATTTATCAATGAAATGTTTATCTAATAAAAGGCAATTATTTTCTATTTTTGTGAAGTTCTTTGCTCCTGGTTTCCCATCTGACTGCCTGTTGTTTGTACTTTCTTCTTATTGTGGGTGTGGTTACGCATGAGTGTCTTGTCAGTGTGTGTATATGTGTGTGTTCATGTACATATACAAATGTTCTCATCCTCTTATCTTTGCATGTCATTCCTTAAAATCCCAGCTTTCTTTCTTTTTTTTTTCTTTTTTTTTTTGTGGTCTGTATGTAACCAGGGCTGTCACTCTGAGGCGTGTTTGTACAGTGTCAATGAGAAACTGCTCATGTGACACTGGAGCATATGACTGTGACTTTTTCTTCAAAGGCCTAGAGGAGCACATTTCTCCACCAAACACATATTGCTACTTACCTTTCCATGTTAAACAAGTAGTGTAAGATCAAATGACAGGGAGGTTCCAAATTGACTCTTGTTGCTTATGATCCCATTCATTGGCATCACAGAGCCTAGTCCTTTTTCCTTTCTTTCCTGTCTTGCTTGTTAGCCAAATCTGGAATTCTGTTTCCTTGCCATCTTCATTCTTACCAACTTTTCATTTGGTCATGTATCATTCAACTCTAAGAACTTCTTATTTCTAAGAATAACTTGTTAGTTAGTATTGTGACATCCTAGCTGTCTCAGACACCCCCACTTTCTTCTGCATTGCCACTTTGATGCCAGAAGATCTTTGCAAAAGTAATATTCCCATGCCACACTACTGCTCAGTCTCTGTGTTATTTCCCCCTAAGATGTCAGAGTTGGAATTGAACTCATCAACAGCTAAGCTCTTCCACAAACTTGTCCATCCCCAGCTTTGTCAGCCCTTCTGATGTTCTACATGCTCCCAATGAGTGCCTACTGGAAAGTCAAAAATCCCTTGACTCTTAAGCATTTCTCTTTTCATTTGTCTGGAATACTGAAGTGGCCACCCTGAGTTCTTTATCTTCCCTCTGACCACCACACCATTGGCTTTTCTGCTAACTTGAATAGTCTAATTTTCAGGAAAACATTCTCAGCATCTTCCACAAAACTCTGTTCTCTGCATACTTGACACTCATGACACTTATTTCAGTGCTATTCTAAACTGTATGATAGTGCCTGCTCCTTTAATGCTTTTAAGATAAATATTGTTTTACTCAACCTTTTCAGAGCCTATCATAGTGTCTGACACATGGTAGAGATGAATTATTGCTTCCCAGTGGATAAACTCACAGTTGGAATGCTGGGGTTTAATTAGAGCTTGAATATGGAGAGAAAACATGCTTCTGATAATGGACACTTTGGCTGTGGCATATTGTGGTACTTCATAGATCACATATATTTATATTTCAATTATAAAATTTAAAGCACACTATTAAAGTGACCACACTAGTCAAGTAAGGTTAGAGGTTTGTTTAATGTCCCAAGCTTAGTGACTGTTTCTATTAGGCATTGGGATTTGTGTTTATATGAAACTTGGATGAGCCTGAACTGCTTGAGTTTCATTATGAAACCAGAGCTCATTTCCCCTCATGTTAAGACCCTAGTTCAGCACTCGGCAATTTCAAGTGATCATTTTTTTAAAATGACATTTCTTGCAGCTTTGGAATTGAGCAACAGCCAAAAGTTTTATCAAAACATCTGAACAGAATTACTCACTAGTGCCTTTAGAGTTGTGAATAAAAGGAAGCAGGTCTGAAAAAAATGGAGTCTTGAGTTATGTTAGTCTTGGCATAAATTAAATGTGTTTCTTATCTTGGGAAAATTTGGTAAGACCTTAAAAATACTCATGGGTCACCTATTTGAAAAGTTTTGCCCACCTTTCCCATTCATTTCTATTTCCTTCAACTTTTCAGTGCATCTTTGACCCTGATAGCTATAGGTCTTTAGAACATTCTCATCTATTTGTGATTTTTCTTTAAAGAAAAAGGATTTGAAATTACTAGGAGCCAATTTACTGTGAGAAAAATAGAAAAATCGCTTAACCTCCCGATGTCTCATTTCTCACTCGTTGGCAAGCTGATGGAAGAGTTTATGCTCTGTTTAAAACACAATTCCATGGATGTTATTTCAAGTTGAAAATGGTATTGATTATCCAACAGGAAGCAAGAATGTGAAAGACAACTTGATCTTTGGGCTAAGTACTTATTATCTAGTGTACCTCATCTGTCACATTTCAATGAGAAAATTTTTATAAGGCTCTTATATTTGATATCTTTGAAATTATACTCATAAATTCCTTGTCATTTATGAGGTTTTCATTACAGTGACATATAGTTTACATAAAGAATTTGGATCATTTTTTCTTCTGACAAGTTTTGACCTGTTCTTATACTTTCTTTGCAATGATTCTCAAGTCCCTAACTATTCACTAAGTGTTGTGACATCGCTTATCAAGCTAACAAATGAGAAAAGATACAAAAATTATTGTGAAGGAAGAAAATCTGTAACTACATTGCATTAAAAAATGCATCCCACATTCAAATTTTGACTAAAAATTAGATATATAATCATTTTTGTGTAAGATCCTACATTGGCATCTGACTTGTCTTATTTACTTTCTGTAAAGTTATCTGTTCTGTTTGAGGGTACAGAAACCATTCCAATAATTTTAAAGAATAGAATGTAACCTACCCATACTCACCCATCTGTGGTATAGAGTGCCAGACCTATTTCTCCCATTGAACTCCAACTTCTACCTGTAGATTAGCATTTCTTCAGCCCTTCTGACATTTACCTCAGCCTTGAGTACTTGGGCACATACTTTCAACAACACTAATTAATTGTCTTACTATGTTATCCACGCTAAACTGGAATTCATATGTAGCTCATGTTCACCTTAGTTTGCCATGCTCTTGACTTTGCTGCTACATTCCAAGTGCTGGGATTAGAGGCTTGTATTGTTCTTGGTCCAATTCCATCTGTTTTTCTTGAAGTTCAGTATCCACTAACATATTATGAGGTACCTTTCATTCATTGGACATAAATTTTATTGTTAGTTGGAAATAAAATAGTGAGATTGATAGAAAAATGAATGATGGAGGTTGAACTTCCGGCAAGATGGTATAAAGGGCTCTGTATATTTGTTTTCTATGGAACTGGGGTCTATACTTTAAAACTCACCCATAGATATTTAGTACCATTAGAAATAATATTAATTGAATAAAAATGGAAATGAAATCAATAAGAAAAGCAAGAACATGGCATTTCAACCAAGACCATTCACACTCTCCTATAGTTTTACAAATAGAAGCTGCCTTAGACTGTCAAGACCCAGAGCACAGGTTGTCTCCTCCCCAACCTGCAGTTGGAGGGTTTTGTCTGTGGGAAGAGCAGGTGTTCTGTATCTCTCATCCTGCTAATTATAACCTGACCACAGTGATGTTCTGGAATACGCAGGAGCCAAGTGAGGTTCCCATGCTTGTCAAGCATCTATTTGTTTAAATGAACCCTTCCACTGAGTAGAAGCCTGCAAGGACATTGGATCTCCATTAACCTTACTCTGTGTCTTGAAGCAGAAGCTAAGAAGAACTTAATCTGAGACTTATTCCATTCCACTGAGCACTGAGCTTCTAGAGTGGGCATGTCACTCAAGAGAAGTTCCAGGGGAAAATCCCGGACTCAGAGTTTATCTGGAATGACAAGCAGGCTACAAAAAAGGCATCAAAACTATTCCCTAAGGAGCTAACTTCATTTGCCACAGATAATTGAGGTTGAGCTTTAGTTTTCACAAACAGTAGAGGCTGTGATAGGTTACTGGTTAAATGGACTAAATGGTAAACTGGTTAGTTTCCAGGATAAATGGGAGGACTCCTCCATGAGTCTGAAGAAATACTAAACACACAGTGTAAGAATTGTACCTGTAATAATACTACAGTTCTTAGCCTGCAATATAGGGAGCTTAAGAGCTGAATGTGGTCAAGGAAAGAGGAGATGATGCCTTGCTAAGAAGGGCTCTCTCTGCCTTGCTATGAACAGATTCAGAGAAAATAGAGTGTGTGTCCTAAGCTATGCTTCATCTAGACATGACACCAAAGTTACCACAAAGCAAGTAAAAACAGACAACTTATCAGGCCAGTGAATGAAGAAAAAATGAAATGGATTTGGCTGCATGTTAACAAGGAACCAGTAGTCAGAGAAGCTATGTTGTCAAAATAGCCATTGTCTAGCAAAAAGAAAATTTTAAGACAAATAAAGCAATAGAAGTGTGTGATAGCAAAGCTAAAATTTGGTTGCAGAAACTGAGAAAGTAACCAGATGTGGAATTTAAAAGACCCAAAGATAGCCACTACAAATACAGACACTCTTTAAATATAAAATTTTACTTCTACAAACCAACCTGAAGTATAAAAATCACACGATTCAAACATATATATGTATACACACACACCCCCACACACAGGTTTAGCCATTCCACCCTGTGAACACACTTATCATACAGGAACTGTCACTTGATGCTGCTTGTTAACCACCTTCAAAATTGGTGGCCCCATAAAGGTTAAAATCCAGACTTGAAAGTATACTTTCTACCAAGTGTACACTGCTTGCTAATTGTTGAAGTTCAGAAGATCATGGATATCCAAGGAACCACAGGAAACAGATAAAAAAGTAAACTTTCTAGATAAATGCAAACTACCAAAGTGGTTTGGAAAGAAATAAACGTTGTAGAGAGAAGTGTATGTCTGTAGTCAAGAGCTCACAGTAGTATCTAATAAAGCCATATATAAAATATCATAGGCTGAGGTGCATTAAAGGAGAACTCATGTAAATTCTTTGTCAGTGTTTTCCAAAGGAGTTGCCCCCATCATTCCTGTCTCATTCAATGACTCCAATCCAAATGTCCATGAACAAAGAGAATTATAACTGTTCTTTCAAGAAAAAATTTTAAATCACCAATAAACCACATACAATATGGACACCCTGACAGTGGAGTGCAAGGTGATTTACCAATTGAAATGAACATATCAACAGAAGGAAAATAAAACTATTATATAATTAGCTCAAGACAGAAAAAGCCTTTGAGTAGTTCCTATCCCATTTCATGACAAAACACACAATAAACTAGGAAAAGAAAGCAAGGGCTCTCAATATTGAGCATCTGTGTCAAACCCACAGTGAATACACTTGCTGAAATAGCTGATATTGTCTTCTGTGAACAATGCAAAGGATTGCCAGTTTCATTCTAACATTGTATCTCAGGTTCCATCCAGGAAATGAGGCAAGAAAAGCAAATAAAAGTAATACAGATTGGAGGAAAATACAGTATTCACAGTTCTCATATTCATAAAAATCTCCAAGGAATTCTCTGAAACACTATTAGGATCAATCTTTTCAACAAATTTTCAATACACAGTTTCAATGTACAAAAACTATTGTAACTTGCTTAAATTTATAATTAATAAGAAAAACTCAACTGAAAATTCCATTAAACTTAGCATAAAGAATGTATGGGAAAAATTGACAAAATTACAAATATATGATTGGCCACAAAATATTTAACAAAGTTAAAAACAATTTAAGTGCCAGGTGAGATTGTACATACTTCTCATCCTAGCACTGGGAAGCTGCCGTAGGAAGATCCTAAGGTCTAGGCTGCACTGGGCAATTCAGAAAGTGCTAATGTTAGACTGCTCTGTGGAAAGATGCTGAGCCCCTAAACAATGAAAACCAAACCCAGTCAAACATAGAGAAAGATCAACCACCAAACAGATCCAATTAAATGAAAACAACTAGAATTTGAAAAAAAAAAGTTAACGAAGGACAATAAGCTAGTTTTATGGATTAGAAGAATTTAATTTTGTTAATATGGTCCTAAATCCCAAATTGCTGAAAGATTCTATGAAAATTCCATTGCTATTATAGTTCACTTCTTCACAATAATAACTGACTACATGTTCATATGCATTTATAAATGACTGAGAACTGGTAAAAGAATCTGGAAATCCAGAAAATACAGCCTACAGACTCATGTATCAGAGCTTGGGAGATGACTCAGTGGGTAAGTAACATGCTACACCCAAACTACCCAAATGTTGTTTATAAATGTTTGCTTTTATTATAAATGGTTAATGGTCATAGTCAATCTCTTTCTAGGAAAAAGAGGAAATATGATATAGAAATTATTTTAAAAGATAGAGTATTGAATCTATTTTAATCCCCAAAACAGCTGTTAATTTCAAACTACTTTACATTGGTATGGATTTTAGTTTATTGATACAATTTTAATGTTAATTTTGTTATATTGTATGTATATGCATTGGTATGGATTTTAGTTTGTTGATACAAATTTAAGGTTAATTTTGTTATATTGTATGCATATTTCTAGTCTTGTTTAAGGCATTTTGTTTATGTAACTCTTAACTTTTATTGTCTTATTTAGAACTGCAGATTAATAATCATCTATGATTATCAAACTTATAGTCAGGTTAATTATATTTTTAGGTACAAAAAGATATATTTATATAGGTAATCTTCAAACACTCTGACGGCCTACAGAATATGGCATTTAAAATGTTTTTAACAATTAGACTTTTCTGGACAGTGAGCCAGGTCTGCCAATGGCAGCACAAACTATTTCAAGAGGATGATGGGCATTGAAGAAACTCCATGTGGACATTCATTTCTTTGTGACAAAGGTCAGCCACTGAGTAAGAGACTGTTTTTGACTTGACTGCTTAAAAGTATGCTGTATAAACTGGACATTCAAAATCCGTAGGAAAATAACCACTAAACTTTGGCAGAACAAGCTGAGATGGTCCTTTAGGTTTCTGCTTTGCAAAAGAGACTATCAGGCATTCTTTTTATCTTTTTAATTATGAATAAAATCTCATTTTTTTATCCATGTATCCCCTTGTTCAAACTCCCTTCACCCTCCTGCCCCTCCCAGTCACTCTTTCTTCTCCCCATCACTTTATCTCCTCCACAGCAAAGCCAGGAGGTCCCAAGGTCCCAAGGTTGCTTAGTTCAGAATCCAATCTAGACAGATCACTTTCCTCATCCCAACATCACAACTGGGTCAGGTGTTCCTCTGGAGGGAATGGGCTCCAAAGTGCTGGTCCAAAATACTTCGGATCCCACGCTGTTCAGTAGTTGTGGTTTGCAGCTTGGGAATGTTTTGCTTTTTGTTTAAAGTCTACTAATGAGTGAGTTCATTCCCTGCTAATCTTTCTGGGTTTGTGATAGCTCGCTCAGGAGGATATTCTCCAAATCCATCCATTTGACTGCAAATTTTAGGATATCATTTTATCTTACTGCTGAGTAGTACTCCATTGTATGATGTAGCACAGTTTGTTAATCCATTCTTAAGTTGAGGGGTATCTAGGTTGCTTCCAGGTTGTTGCTATTATGAAATATCCTGCTATAAATATAGTTGAGCTAATGCTTTAGGGGTGGGAATGTGCATCTTTAGGGTATATGCTCAATAGTGGGATTGCTGGGTCCTTGGGGAGATTGATTCCCAGTTTTCTGAGAAACCGCCATACTGCATTCCAGAGTGGCTGAACCAGCTTACACTCCCACCAACAATATAGGATTGTTCCCCTTGCTCTCCAACCTCTCCTCCAGTATAGGATGTATCTGTGTCTTTTATCTTAGCCAATCTAACAAGTGTTAGGTGGTATCTCAAAGTTGTTTTGATTTGCATTTCTCTGATGGCTAAAGGTGTTGAGCACTTTTTCAAGTGCCTTCCAGCCATTTGTAATTCTTCTGTTGAGAATTCCCTTTTTAGTTCTGAACCCCAATTTTTTTATTGGGTTATTCAAGGTTTTAGGCTCTAGTTTCTTGAGTCTGCCTTTATAGGTAAACTGGCCCTTTTCCTTTGTAGCTCTTAAAATTTTTTTCTTTGTTTGTATGTTTTATGGTTTGATTATTATGTGGTGAGCAGACTTTTTGGAAAGATCAAATCTATTTGATTTTCTGTAAGCTTCTCGTATCTTTATAGGCATTTCCTTCTCTTTGTTGGGAAAGTTTTCTTCTATGATTTTGTTGAATACATTGTCTGTGCCTTTGAGCTGGTATTCTTCTCTTTCTTCTATTCCTGTTATTCTCAGGTTGGATCTTTTCATGTTGTGCCAAATTTGCTGAATGTTTTGTGTTATGGCTTTTTTTTGTTTAGTGTTTTCTTTTACTGATGTATCTATTTTCAGTATTGAGTCTTCCACTCCAGAGACTCTCCCTTCTATTTCTTGAATTCTGTTGGTTATGCTTGTATTTGTAGTTTCAGATCTTTTCTTCAGATTTTCTATTTCTACCTTTGCCTCATTTTGTGCCTTTTTTAAATGCCTCTATTTCAATTTTTAGTTCCTGGAATGCTTCTTTCATTTTTTGCTTTTCCTTTTCTTGGTTTTCTTTCAAGGAATTTGTTTATCTCTTCCAAGTTTTTGTTTGTATTTTCTGTTTCTTTAAGGGAATTTTTTATATCCTCTTTTAAAGTTTTTATAATCTTCATAAAGGTGTTTTTGCTGTTGTTTCCTCTTCATTGCTCTGTTCAGGTCTTGGTGTTGTAAAACCACCAATTTCTTCTGGTGTTGCCTTGTTGTTGTTTATATTGTTATATGTATTTTTTCACTGGCATCTGCCCATTGCTTCAATGGTTCACAGTCAGCTCCTATTCAGTTGTGGCTAGAGGGCTTATGTGTCTCCTGTCTGCTCTGAGCAAGGGGTCTGCAGGATCTCTGACACGGCTCTGGACATGATTCTGTGTTTTGAAGGTGCCTGACTGTCTATGATGATACAGTTTGCCCTGGAGGCAAGCCCCAGCCATGGGAGGTCCTTTCTGTTAGGAGTTGCTGAGGAAGGCCTCTCCCAGCTAAAATCTTGGGCCTGCCTGCTAGTAAGAGTCTGAGATCGGAACCTTGGGTATGACCCTGGCCTTGAGAGGGATTCTCTGTACAGGCAGCCTAGGTGCTAGAATCTGCTCACTTCTGATTCCACTCTGGACACAGGTCTGAGTTTCAAAGGCATCAGTCCATCTCTGATGACAAAGTTTGCCCTAGAGGAGACTGCCAGACATTTTATAGGACACAAGAAGAAGCAACTGGTGAACTGTGTCATAATGGGCAGACCAGTTCTTCAAATTTCCTGCTTTACTGAAAGTTATGGCAGACTCTAGGCCTGTAGGCTGAAGATGGATGTCCCAACATTACGAAGAAACTTTGGGTGACTCTACATCCAGGTAGCCAGATGACTCTGTCATGTCTAGAATTTGGAAGTTGCTTGCAATGCACTTTCTGTTTACCTTATTCTTCAGGTAATATTATATTCTTCTGTGGTCTTTGATATAGTTGAAGATTAGATAGTTATAATTTTCCTTAGTTACAATAAAAAGTAAATTAGATATGAAACTTTAGACTCACAAGGATAAGGTAGATGATAAAATATTTTCTTTAATTTTGCTAAATACAACAAGACTAGATGTAACTGTAATTCATGTTTGATAGTTGTTTTCTTATATGTAATTTTATTATGTTGAGATTGAAGGCTTCTTTTCGATTAGACAGAAAAGAAAAGTGGGATATCTTTCCAGTGTATAGTCAGGCAGGAAATCCAAACATAGATAAAGGGGAAGGAGGGTTAAGTCAGGAGAGATGCTGTGGGTGGCTGCCCAGAGAGCAAGATGTAATGGAACACAGGCAAAGGCACTAGCCACATGGCAAGACACACAATAATAGAAATGGGGTAAGTTGTAAGGGCTAGCTGATAATGAGCATATGTCACAAGTCAAAGAGATTGTATTTACTATAAGACTTTGTGTGATTATTTTGGATTGCTGGTCTGAATCTCAGGGCTAGGTTGGGTCAGAAATTTACTATATGGTAGTATCATTCTTGTTTGTAATTTCAGTGCTATGTATGATATTTTTATATGTTATTGTATATGGTTTGCCAGAATTTTGTTGAAAACTTTAACATAGGGAAATTGGTCTGTAATTCTCCTTCTTTGTTGCGTCTTTGAGTGACTTGGGTTTTAGGGTAATTGTTTCTGTTGCTGTAATAAAACACTGACAATAAGCAACTTAGGGAAGAAGGAGTATGTCTCGCATACAGGTTACAGCCCATCACCAGGGAATATCAAGACAGAAGCTCAAAGCAGAATCCTGGAGGCAAGAACTGAAGCAGAATCTGTGTAGAAATGCTGCTTACTAGGTTGCTCCTCCATGACCTGTTTTGCTTGCTTTTTTATACAACCTAGAATCACCTGCCTGGGGTGGCACTGCACATAGTTGGCTAAGGTTAGGTGTCTAAAATAAATCATAAATTAATGAAATGCCTGCATAGACAGGCTTACAGGACAAGCTGATAGAAGCAACTCAAAAGAAGTCCTCTTTCCCTTGATTCCAGCTTATGTTGAGTTGTCAAGAACTAACCATCATACTACCTAACACTATGAAAGTCATCTCAGGAGTATCCCATCATATCATAATTTTTGGGAGAAATCTTCTTAATCAGTTGGTGCTTTATGGTCACCTAGTTTGTCACCAGAATAAAATATTAGGTTCACGCACATTTCCTTTATGCAATTTAAAGTTTTTGTTTAATTTTACAAAAATTAAACTAACTTCAATGTTAAAGAAATAGAAAAGAAATAAAGCCTACTGTTTCACTTGAGGAAGGATGCCACATCATACAATGGGAAAAGGACCCAAGGGATACATGCTGGATCTGACTTGAAAACATCCTCTCTTAGGATTAGTGTTCACGGTTCCAGAAGATGCTATGAAATCTTCCAAAAGAGGGAAGAAACTAATAAACCTACCCAGCTATGATGCTATGAACTACAACAATGACAATCCCAAGTACACACCAGCGGCACACCAATCTACATGGTAACCAACAGTTCCTTAATCGACCTTAAGGCCCACAAGTGGAAAAACATGTCTTGTGTTGGGAATCTAGGCAACACTTCTGGCCAGAGAAGTCATGGTACTTGGAAGAAAATTTCTGCTTTCACTTTATTAAATTAGCATAATTCTTAACTTCAGTGTAAATATTAATCCTTACAGCCACTGGTAAGTATAACTCTTACCTTCAACGAACAACTACTTTTTGCAATAGATAAAGACTGTTTCAAAAAATATCACAGCAGATCAGCACATCCCTCCCCAAATAAACCAAAGAAACAAGCACAAAATATTCATATGTTACCAAGATTCAACTGATATATTTTCAATACATAGTCTTCACTAAAGGAAACAATGTGGATAATGGTAAGACATAGAGGAAGTCTGCTGTGAGACTGCATTTCCTAATAAGTGTCATGGAAGCCACACACATGAATCCTCAAAAAAAAAAAAAAAAAAAAAAGAAAAATGGCTGTCTAAACAAGTTTTGAACAAGAACAACAGACATGGTAACAGAGGCTGGGAAAACCTCCCAGGCCCAGAATCCTTGACAAAAACTACAGGCACCTAAAGAATGCTGAGGAAAAAAAAAGGTTTATTCTTTGGAAGAACCCCCCTAATTGATTATCTAACACTGTGTGGTCGAGACTGTGAAATTTGTGTTTACATATTTAGTAATATTTGTATATATGCACATTATTAGGAATAATTACATATATTATGAATACATAATATATTAGGAATTTATTATATATTTTGAATACATAATATATTAGGAATATATATAATATATATTAGGAATATATATATTTAAGGGAGAGAATATATATATATTTTATATATAACACATATAGTTCCTGCATATATATGAAAATGCAGCCATGACTCTGAAAGTGGGGCTCAGCACATGAAAGGGATGGAGAAATAAAAAGGGTTGGAATGATATATTTGCAATTTAATTTAAAAAAAGACTTATTAAAAATGTCAAACAATAGGTTTTGAGTAACAATGCCACGTTAGATTAATGCAGATTATCATTTTTAGAGATGCTTCAGTATGTATGAGATGTTGATGAACAACTGGGTGGGGGCAGGTGATGTATGAAATTCTATTATTTTCCAATCATTTTTTTTGTGTGTGGGTACATAAAGTCCTGTCAGAGAGTATAAAAACTGAGCAGGGATTTTGATAGAAGTTGGTTTTTTTTCTCAAAGGAAGATATGCAAATGGTTAATAAGTAGGAAAGACATTTTGTATCTTTAGTAATTTAATAAGCAATTGTTATATATACACCTGTATGTATATTATATTAAAATATAAACCCATGAATAACAAGAAACAAAAGCTCTCAGTTGAAGAACAAAAGAAATTCTATCTTTGCTCATAAGACAAATATTTAGGGTAAAATAATTATATTGGATTTACCTATTAACTGTATTGCACCGAACTGCACAGCAAGGATAAGGCATGGGTATCAGTGCTCTGTAGCTGGTGATTTCTGTGAACTCAGAACAAGCCAAGAACACCCATGTGTTTAAAATGCAGCCTAAGGAAAGGTGTATTTGGAAGAGATGAGTAGTGAAGCCTGAGAACTTACTACTCAAATGATATGACTGAGTTGATTAAACTTTTACAGAGTTTGTTATGAATATCTGTGTTCAAAAATTCACTCTGGGCATCATTATTTTAGTGTCCCAATAACTTGAAGGAGCCATCATGTCTGACAGTATTAATAGTCAAATTGCTGCCAGTGTGCATAGTCTGTATGTATATAAGCAAGCCTGTATCTTAGATTGTACATTTGCTTCCAATGCCTCATTCCCAAAGTATAATATTTATATAGTGAAGAAATAGGTCCAGCATATTTCTTGGATGGATTTGGACATCTCTAAGGGGTCTGCCTGAATGTACTCTACCACCATTAGATGGAAGAAGAATCTAGAAAACAACAATGAGGAGATGAATTTCTCTGGGAAAGTGTTATCATGTTGGTTTTTAAAACATTTTAAACATACATCACCTACATTATATAACAATAATATTGCTTACTTTTGAATATTTAAAATAGATGTCAGTTATACACATGAGGCCAGTTTCTCCAGAAAGAATATAAAATTTTTGCCCACAAAATTTTCCAAAGTGTAAACAATTGCTAAGATTGATTTAAGAAAAAACTCTTGTTATCTCCATTGTAATGATCAAGTAAGTTAAACTCAAATAGACCACTTTCTCACCATTATCCAGTCAGAAAATGGGAGCTCTGAGATGCAGCCTCAGGAAACATTATTCCTAAGTTCAAGTTCATAACAGTGAGGGATTACAGTTGTTTGTACATGCATATATTTCACCTACACACTTAAATTTATTCCCTTGATAACAATAAATAAAAGTATTAGAAATTTTTGGGATATCATTTTTTTCTTACTGCTGAGTAGTACTCCATTGTGTAAATGTACCACAGTTTGTTAATCCATTCTTCATTTGAGGGGCATCTAGGTTGCTTCCAGGTTCTTGCTATTATGAATAATGCTGCTATGAACATTTGGAGTGTGAATGTGCATCTTTAGGGAATACACCCAGAAGTGGTATTGCTGGATCCTTGGGGAGATTGATTCCCAGTTTTCTGAGAAACCGCTATACTGCAATCCAGAATATATGATTTCTCAAAAAAATTTAAAAATGTTGTTTAAATAAAATTGGCCCTCTACATATGTGACTTTCATACTTGTCAATTCAACTAACTACATATAAATTGTTTCAGTAGAAAAAACTTCATTCTTAATGAACATGTACAGTCTCTCATTATAATTCTTAAACAATATATTATAATGCCTAAGTAACATCTAGATTTTATGTAAGTGCTATAAACAGTCTAGAGAGCATTTAAAGTATATGAGTTGCATAGGCTATACATAAACTCTACAGAAATTTTTATAAGAGACTTGAGCAATGATGGATCTGGTCTTTATGAGAGGTCTTGAATCCAATAGATACAAGTGTGTTTCTGACAGCCAGCACCTGTAATGATAGCAGGGTAGAAGCTCTTATTGTGTGTGGTTCTTTGGGGATATCATTTAATGATCTGAATACTTCTCTACTCTGCTCTTGGTACTTATAATAAGTATTAGCTTATAAAGCACCCTAAAAAGAAACTATGTTTGACTTACATGTAGACAAAGTGATCATTGTGAAATGTAACTAATATCTTATATTGATATGATCTAATAACTATATTAGAGGCAGAATATTTGAAGTGAAATGAAGATAACTTTACATGTAGAAAGTAAAATTCTTTGCCTTGTGGATAGAGCCCAGTGTTTAATCTTTAGTTACCACTTCACAACAGAGGTTTAAATTGCATTCTTGTAGTGTTTAAAGTATGATATTTATACAAAAACTGATTATAATTAAATAATAGAGACTTGTTGTTTATGCTTACATGTTGTAGTGTCTCAGAAATGCTCAGTGATTTACATTTGTCTGCTTGCTCATCATTTGCTTCAGACATGGTTAGAATTTTCTTTCAAAATATTATTCAAAATACAAAAATTAAACTTACTACTGTGGTGACCTGGCAAAAGAATTCAGGTATAAAAGAATCATAAGGACAGAAATTAGGTTTTGATTTTATGCTTTTATACTGTCCTACTTTTTGTAGTCATTGCCTTTCTAGGATCTTGGGGACCAGATGAAGATCCTGAATGAATCATAGAGCTTACAATCAGCTTCAAGATCTGAATCCAAGTCTCTTAGTCCCAGAATATTATGTATTCACTGCTGTTACCCACTGCATTTGGGCAGATTCCTTGGCTCAGTCTCTTAACTCAGTGTTACAATAACTAAAATTTCCCCCTTTGCTAAATCAAATATTTTTCTGAAAGTTAAAAAAGGGTTTGTTTACTTTTAGTTTCCATATATAAGTGTTTTTCCTACGTGTATGTCAGCGCACATATAAAAGCCCAGTGCCTGCTGAACTCAGAAGAAGGTATCAGAACCTCTGGAACTAAAGTCATAGAAGGTTGTTAACCATATGTGGGGGCAGGGAATTAAACTTAAATCTTATACAAGAGCATAAAGTGCTCTTAACGACTGAGCTCTCTCTCTAGCCCCTAATCTAAGCATTTAAGAAAAAATGATTTTAGTATGACCTCCATTTTTTGAAATTTTGGCAATTCTAACAGAAAAGATGTTGTAAAATCTAGTGTAGTATTCTCTAATGGTGTTCTGAATGTCAACAAAGTCTATCCTAGCATCCTACTCTTTCTCTATAACTTTGTTAATTTAATCTTTTCCACTTTCTTTTGATCAGTTTGACTATGTGTTCATTAATTACTAACTTTTTCAAGAAATCAACTCTTTGGTTAATTTTGTTCATTTTCCATTTAGACTTGGATGTATTAATTTATTTCCTGATCTTTCCTATTTTTTGTCATCTATCTGCTTTGGGGTTGGTTTCATATTATTTGTCTAGCTTCTTGGAGTAGATTATTGAGTTATTTATTAGATATCCTTCCAACATTTAAAAAAGTTTATTTTATTTTATTTTTGTGTATGTGGATGTTTGCCTGTATGTATGTATGCATGTATGTATGTATGTATGTGCACTATTGTATGCCTTGTGCTCATGGAAGCCAGAATAGGGCATATCAGCACTGGAGTAACAAATGATTGTGTGCCATCATTTGAACAATGGGAATCAAAAGCAGGTCTCCTGGAAGAGTAGTTAGTAAGCTTAAGCACATAGCCCCTTGATAGCCTCCTCTAGTTTCTAATATATACATTTATAGCTATAAACTTTCCCTTGTCTGTCAGATGTGTTCTCAGTTTTATTTAAATCTATGAAGTTTTACAATTTCCTCGCTTATACTTTCAATGACCTACTCTTTGTGGAAACTCGTATTATTGTGGGATGTGGCGGTGAATGCCTCTGATCCCAGCCCTTGGGAGACAATGGTGAGGGTAGGACAGATCTCTTTTGGTTCAGGGCCAGCCTGTTCTACATAGTGAGTTTCTTCTGAGTTCTGATATTGTCACAGGCTCAGACACAAGCAATTAAGTCACCATAAATTATAAGTAGGATTAATTAAAAACAATGTTTGGGTATATATTGTGATTCAAGAGATTTTATAAATCCCAGCAATTTCTGTTGTTGAGACAGCTAAAATGCATTTCTAGAATCAGAGGAATCATTTGAAATTGAGACATATATTGTGTAGTTACATGAGAGGAAATAGAAGAAGAGGAATAGAAAATTCCTATATTATGCTTTTACAAAGTAGTTCTCAACTCATGGAAGTGATCCCTTTGGGAGTTGAATGAACCTTTCACATTCATATGAGGTTTTCATATGAGCTTCTCTGCATATAGATATTTATATTAAAATTGATAACAGTAGCAAAAACTATAGTTACTGAGTAGTAACAAAAATAATTTTATGGCCGAGGGTCACCATTGTGTGCGGAACTACATTAAAGAGTCACAGTATTAGAAAGATTGTGACCATTGTATCAAAATAAAGTGAGACTACAAAACAAACAAATCTGAAAGTGGTCACATAGTTCAAACAGTCGTAGTACAATCAGAAATGAGGAAGACGAGGAACTAACAGAGAAATTAATGGATTCATAGAGTGGGGTCAGATCTGATGTTCAATATTGGTGGAGTATTAGAAGGTTTATCTACTCACTGAAAGAATAAAAAGAGGTGAGAGTTCATGGAAAACTCAGTTTCACTGTGTCTAGATGTTTGTCAGCGATATGATTTAGGAGTCATAGCCTGTTTCCTCACTGTTGCAACTCTCCCAGCGCTAAGCCAGAGCCCAGTAAAAATAAGCAATTGCTGAATAAACATGTGTTTAAATGAAGCCTCAGTAAAATGAAGGAAAGAATGATGACTTAAAGGCAAAGAGAAATGATATGAATGTAAATATTCTCATTTTCATTTAAAACATCTTCTCAAACTCAGGTTCTGCAGAAGGGCGGTTTTCTTGCTTTTTGTGCTTTTATTTTTCTTAGCTGACAAAAAAATCTAATCTATTAAAGTTTTGACAGATATTCATAACCTTATATAGGAGTAGTTGAATCTGCTTTCATGAAACAATGCAAGTTTTCAATAAACAACAATATTAAGAATTCTAACCCTGGAAGTATGTCAGATCCATATCATCATTGATACATCTTTCTGAAAAAAATTATAACTAAGACTGCCATAATGAGTATTATGTTTAATTGCTGGCTTAGTTAAGCTTTGTATAGCTCAATTTATATGAGCATAGACATTTATTTTATTAGAAATATTTTATATGTCTCCTGTCTTAGAACAGATGTTTAGTTCTATGAACCTGTCACTCATATCTGAAATCAATATTTGGAGCATATATATTAAAACAAGGAAAGTGAAAACATGTTACTGATTCTGTTCTTTTGATAATAAAAATATATGCGAGGAAAGAAATGATATACACTCTTTTTTCCTTGTCATCTTTTACATACAGTAGATAGTCTTGATCTTATTCATCAATATAATTTTAAGAACTCTGAAATACAGAAACTGAACATGGACCAGCTGGGAGTTTAGACCTTGGGTAACTATGGTAAATTTAGACCTATGGTAACTTTTAGGGTTTTTTAAAATCAATCAATTAATTTATTTTTTAAGGATTAAACACAAATGACAAATTCTTAATCAAATTAAGCAAAAAGAGGGAAGACCTACTTCAATAAAACTAGAAATTTAAAGGCAAATATTATAACAGATATAAATAAAATTCCAGAAAATCATAAGGATATACATTATAAATTTGTTTCAATAAGTTAAAAATTCAGAAAAAAACTGATGAATTTTAGATACCAAAATTCAACCTAAATTCAATGAAATATTTTAACAAATGCATACTTTGTAACCTTGAAATACTTGAAATACTAATCAAATGCTCCATACTAAAAATAACTTAGATTTTATCTACCAGGATTACTTCTGCTGTTGTTATGACAAAACACCCAGGTAAAAAGACTCTTAAGCAGAATATTTCCTTTTTCTAGGCTAAAGTCTATCATGGCAGGGCAGTATTGGCCACAAGAGCATAAGGCTTCATGTCTGTCTGTAGTCAGCAAGTGCGAAGTGATGAGAGCTGATGCTCTGCTCACATTCTCCCTGTAGTCCAAGACCCCAGATGCTACAACGATGGCACTCATAGCTAAGCTAGGGCTTGCAATTTCAGTTACTCTAGTACAGATGCTCCTCATAGACCTGCCCAGAGGCTGACCTGTCATTGTTGCTAATGCTTCATCAATGGCAGGATCAGTGTTTCTAAGCTTCCATCTTAGTAAAATAGGACCAGTAGCAATCTACAAACTTTCTAGGGTTGCAGCACAAATTAGGAGATCTTAGGCCCCCCTTCTTTGTCGAATGAGTAACTACAGACATTGTTCCTAAGTGGGAGACAATTATTCTGTGATTTCTCTCACTGTTGAGGCTCACAGTCTCAAGATCAACTACCAGGTTCTCAATATCTCAGTTGTGATTTGGCTATCACTATTGTTAAAGCCCACTTAATAAATTTGCACATATATGTACAATTTATTCGATTGATCCTTGCACCAGTTGCCCTTAATACTACATTCTCTCTTTTTATTAATTGAAAAAAACATGCAGTGTATTTTTGTTACTCTTTTCTATCAAACCAACTCTTCCTGGGGTCTTCCCACCTCCCCACCCATTCAAACCCATGCCCTTTCCTTCTCTCTTTCTTTAAAAACAAACTATAAACAAATGAATAAAAAAAAACACATATGCACACAAAACAAAAAATGAGATACATAAACAAAACACTAATAAGTGAAACAGATCAAAATAAAGCATTTTGAGACAAAAAAATCTATAAAGCAAACAAATAAAACATTGAGTTTGCTTTGTTTTAGGTATTTCCTGTACTACATGGACTTACTCTAAAGTCTGGCTAATATATACAATGAGACTCCATTGAAAAATTAATTTTTTCTTGCAAACAGGTGTCAACTACAGATAGCTTCTTGATTAGAGCTTGGAACACTGTCCACATCCTCCTCTTAGTGCTAGGCCCCACCCAGCTTGAACCTGTGCAAGTTCATATGTGCATCAATCACTGTGAGTCCATGTGTGTCAAGCCTGTTGTGGTTGGAGGACATTGTTTTCTTGGAGTCATCCATCTTTTCTAGCTTCTATGTGATGTTTCCACCTCCTCTTAGACAATTCTTAGAGACTCTTACAATGTCCACATTGTCCAGTTGTAGATCTCTGTATTAGTTCCCATCTACTGCAAGAAGAAACTTTTCTGATAATAGCAGAATGAGACATCGATCTGCAGGTAGAGCAGAATGTCATTAGGAGTCACCATTGCTATGTGCCTTTAGCAGAATAATAGTAATATATTTTCCCTATGCTTACGTCTTATCCTCTTTTCTTCTGGCCCCTTTGTCAGTGTCACACATGGGTTCTATCTCATGAAGGAGGCCTTAAATTCAATCAAAAAGTGGTAGGTTACTCATGCAACATTTGTATCATTATTGCTTCAGCATATCTTATAGGTAGGTCAGTGTTGTATATTACAGGGTAACTTGGATAATGTTTTGTTTGCTTCTTATTTGATTTTTGTAGCTTGGTTGGTGTTTACCTTTTTCTTCTGGTTGCATGCAGGGTAACTTTCTGAACCATGAGCCCATAGTCAGTAGGAGTGAGGCAATAATTAGGTGTTAGTTCAATCTCTTTGTGTTCAGTGAAATATATGAGTTGTCTTCAGCAACAGAGACTTACAGATACTTTATGGACAGCTAACTACTATGGCTATGTATTGATCCTAATAATACAAAAGTGGTTGCTTTAAATTTTCTTTAAGAAAACTGTTTTGTCCTTTCCAAACCAGTGTGTTTAAGTTACAGAATAATGTTGACTATATCTATAAGGTACATGCAGGCATTTTAAATGTAATTACGTTATAGCTCTATATCAATTTGGCATCCTCTTGATGCCAAATGATCTTTCCATCCATGAACATGGTATGTTAATTCTAATGTTCTCTAATTTCTTTCATTAGAATTTTCTGATATTTGCCATACAAATTATCTATAAATATTTCACTCTTGTATAATTAAAAAAATATTTAGTGTTTTATTTAATCTCAACTTTTACTTACTTATTGGTAACTTATAAACACATAATCTTTATATGCTAATTTTGTATCATGTGATGTGATCTTTCTGATCACGTGAAAACATAAAATATAAAAACATTTTAGTTGTTGCAGCTGATTTTTTGTAGTATGCTTTTAAATAAATAGTAATTTTACCTACAAATAGAGCGATTTTTATTTCACATTTGTCCTCTAATTTATATGCATTTTAAAATTTGTTATCCAAAATAAATAAAACATTAATAAATTGAGCCTCATTAAATTAAGGAAATTGATTTTCAAAGATCCTCCTAAGCAGATACTCAGATCTTAATAGAAAAGCAACAACAAACTGAATACAAAACATCCAAACACAAAGCAAGGCAAGGCTCCCATATACATTATAATAAACACATTCCACTCTTGGGGTGGATCTCCAGGTGATTTTGCTGAATGGAAAAGTCAAATCCCTAAATCATGTGGTTTTTATTTTCATTTACATAAATATCATCATTGAAGTGACAAAACAATGACTATATGAATAAGTGCTTACTAGAGCCTGGGAAAGTAGATAGAGGAGGCTGGAAAGGAAGTAGGTGTGGTCCATAAATGATAACTGGAGGGATATGTAAAGGTGATAGAACTGTTTGGTATCTTGACCTTGGTTCTGATACTTAGTCCACACAACAAATTGTGTACTGCCTGATGCACACAGATGCATCAAAAACAGTGATCTAAGGAATATGCATAGATTTAAATATCCATGGTCAATTTCTCCTTTCTACTCTTATTTAACATGTGTAGTCTGTTACAATTGAAGGATAAAAAATGAAAGTAACCAGACAAATCTCTATCACTTTTAACAATTATAGGTGAAATGGCAGTTAACACCAAGTAACAAGTTAGGAATTGACACCAACAGTCACAAACAGGAAAGGACACAAGTTCTCCAGATCCTGTCAGCTCATTACATGATTGACATAAATGACAGCAACTGACTTTGGCTTTGATAATTTCAAGATATTCTACTTAATGCTCTTTAAAAAGTGTTCATTTCAATGTTAAATATACATAGATTACTTTTTAAAGCCACTTGGGATGTTATTGACCATCCTTTTGAGATTAGGATCTGACATATTTACCTACATTTAGGTGCCATGCGGTTAAGAAACTTTTCCACGGACACGAGGCTTGGTAATCTGATGGTGGAAAAGAAGCAGGCCTCTGGGTTGGGCCCCTTCCTCCAGGCCACACTGGCTTCCTCAAGCATCAACCACTGTACAGAACAGTTTACCTATCATCCCTACACTACATTTCCTTGGTTAGCCACAGAGCCCACACCTTTACTTTATAGAGGTCAACTTCTCGAAAATAGCTAGCATGTTTGAATCTGACTAAGGAGGTTTATGCTGCACAAGAGAAAGCCCCAGACAAGTTGACTGGCAGTGTCAATCATTACAGGTAGCTGAAAAAAGAAGTACTTCATGATACTTAACTGCTGTGGTACATAAAAATGGAATTGAAAAATTTCAATTGTGAGTAATACTTGCACTAATCCAACTGATAATCAGGAAGTTGAATATTTGACCTAAAGAATAAGAAGGAAAATGAGACAACCCACTAAATGCCAACTATAAAGTGATATAAATAATTTAAGTACTGTTGGTCTTATGGGCCCAAATTGATAGTTATTTGTATTCATAATAGGCCAAAAATTATTTACTGATAAGAACAGTAGTAATATTTTGTTTGTAAGAGTGCTATTTAGGAATAGAAAAATTAGTTCTGATTTGAAGAAAACTCTTACCCATGAAAATGTGATCGTCAAAGACTTTAAAAAAGTTGTTTCTGCATTTTCATCAGAATTCAATTTAACTGAGGAGTTCTAAGGTTGATAAATGCCCCCCACGAAACTTAAGTTTCTGTGGTATCATTAAGACATTTTCAGAGCTGTTCACATCTTGAAGACCAAATTGATCCCTGATGGACATTTATTCACTGCTGAAATAATCAGTGGTTCCAAAGGAAATATATTTTAGCTCTGATGGACATTAGATATTAACATTTTTAAAGAAAACATAATGCTATCTGAAGATGCTGGCCGATGGCCTGTGAGGAGAGAACTTGAAGATGAGAGGAACCATTTACACAAGCGGAGCTTTTATTTCTCCAAAAGGCTTCCAGCAGTGAGGAGTTGGTGGTGACATTACTGTTTTAGTAAATAACCTAAAGTGTTGATTGAAATGTAGGCTGCCAGGCTCTGATTCTCACTCCAGTTTCTGACATTAAGCCTTTATGACACAGTAATGTACATTTTCACCTACACTGAGCCCATTCCCCTTGTTTCTTATACATTGCTAAGAACTGGAACATCATTTCGTGACTCATGGCATCCAGTATATAGTTCAGACACCAGCTTTTGCAGAAGGTTAAAGAGAGGCCGAGAAAAGACAAGGACATAGTCCCTGATCACACAGTGACTTAGCAAAATGTATACTTGTTTAGTCATCATTTGCTCACTGTGTGGCTCATTACAGCCTGTAAGTGGCACTATGATATGTCATGACTTGACAAGGAGTGATATCCCATGATCCCACTTGACCATGATATTCCATGGTGTGACTTGAAAAGGAGTGAGTATAAACCCAGGAAGGATTATTAGAAGAGAACAACACTTGCTTTCTGTCCTTATGAATACATTTGTAAAACACAGACAACATTTTCAAGACTGTTTCTCCTTCTCTAGTAGCTCACATCTGAGAGAGTCAGATGCTCATGTTCTGTTAAGACACAGACAAGCAGATCACTCCCTTTTCTTTCCAGACATCCTCTTAACTTCTTAAATAACCAAAACAACTGTTCATAGCAAAATTACAAGCCAAATATTTTTAAGAAAAGAAAATACCACATTATTTTAAAGCTTGTTTCCTGTTACCCCACACTTGACTGGTTTCAGACCCAAGAGACACAGGTCTGTGTTTATTTCCATGGTTTACTTAAAGTTATATTCCTCCAGAATCTTTCTTCTTCCTGTTTTTTTTTTCTTTTTTAATAGGTAAAGTAACCAAAGGAATACATTTTCAACTTTGATGCTATCTCCTAGGAGGGTTGAAGAATCAGTTAACTTTTCTCTGTATTTGTGTTGTCAGTTTCAATATTCTCTCTGATGCTACTTAATTTTTTTTAATCACAGTCTCTCAGCAATAGCACATTTTTATTCATGCACACGATGGCTATGATTTTCTAGAGTTTTCTGCTTTGTATTTGAATTGCAATGCAATTATCTTCCCTTTTTACTCCTGCTTTCCAGGGAGATAACCCTACAAATTTTGATTTTCTTGACATAGTGCAGTCTTCTTTGAATTGCAAATTTTCCTTTCCTTTATATTTTTAGACTGAAATTTTACATGACAAAATGCATTCCAATGTATTTATACATGCACACATGTCCATATGTATTTAAACATACATGTTTATTAAGTCAACTATAGAATATGTTTAATAGTTCTCGCCACTGCATTTCTTTGAGGGCTTATATTATTTTAATATTTCATGCACAGGAACACAAGGAAACATTTCTTTATATTCTTTTAAAACAGCTGTTAGATAGTTTTATATCAGTCAATGACATTTTCATAATTCAAATGAATACATTCTAAGCTTAGGATTGAAATAAGATTTGAACTTTATCCAGGATTTAAGATTAATTTTAGAAAGTTGAAGATGAGAGGTAGATGTGAGATCTGGGCTATAATATTTCAAGTTAGTTATTATATTTCAAGTTAGTTATTATACTTAGGATGCTAAAATAAAAAGGCGTCTTAGAAAAACCCACATAATTTATTGATGGTTTACAAAGAAGCCTGCTAAGAATGATGGCTTTTTCCCCCTTTTCTCAAAATATATTTGTAGACACACACACAGACACACAGACACACACACAAACATACACACACAGACACACAGACACACACACACACACACAGAGAGAGAGAGAGAGAGAGACAGAGAGAGAGAGAGACAGAGAGACAGAGAGAGAGACAGAGAGAGAGAGAGATTTGATAAGAATTTTAGTATGTATTCTTAGTAACTTAATTCTGGTTCAGAATTCTAGAAAAACTCAGTACTAAATGAGCTAGTTCAATAAATACTTTGTTTTCTGGCAACCCTAGGACTGTCTGTAGTGTAATTTATGCACTGAATGGAGGAGTGAGTTAGTAGATATTGGTTTCTTCATGGCGACAAGGACTCCTTCTTAATCACACACAGCTCTAGCTGTTATGGTTGCATTTACCCAACTGCAATCCAACTGCTCTACAAATTTAAGACCATCATTAAACAGATATAACAAAAGGGTTTTATAAAATTAATTGTAGAAAATTGAAGTTATTAATAATTTTTAATTTTACCTTTTAATTTTAAAA
The DNA here is from genome assembly GCA_004025045.1 of Sigmodon hispidus. Classification (NCBI taxonomy): domain Eukaryota; kingdom Metazoa; phylum Chordata; class Mammalia; order Rodentia; family Cricetidae; genus Sigmodon; species Sigmodon hispidus. Next base: position 129,978 of record PVIH01000553.1, on the reverse strand, counting down.
AATAATTGTTATTTTTACATGTATAGATGTTTTGATCCCATGTGTATCTGTGTCCTCTGTGCAGAGAGCAGCAAAGGGCATTGGATGGCATGGGATGGAGTTACAGACAATTGTGAGCTATCCTGGGAATTCTGAGAAACAAACCTGGTGCTCTTCACCACCGAGTCTGCTCTTCAGCTCCAATTTCATTTTAAAATTAAACACATTCTTGAAATACTCTGTAAATTAGGTTTCCAAAATCTTTCAGAAGCTAACCAATAATAATTTTGTGAGTGTATGTACACACACACACACACACGCACACACACACACCCCTCCAGTCTTAAAGGGAACATATATAACCATAAAGATTATGCTATAGTTGGTGAAACAATGTCATAACTGTGCTTAATGCGAACATTGTATTTAGATTACTTTTATTTTTCCTCAGAAAAGGAATCTCAGTCTCTCAGCAGCCATTGGTTGTCTATACTGTAGACTCTATAGGCCTTCATCTTGATGTGGGACCTCGTGAAATTTTCACTACTTTTCTAGCCATGCTTGTGTCAATGAATTGTTCTTGTCTACTTGCTCCCTAGGCCTGCAGTGGTATTGAAACAGCATCCAGTATCAAGGATGATTCTAGATGGTGAGCAGAGGTTCTCGGTAAAGATTATACCAGATTATTATCTTTTTTCCTAGGAAATGTGAGTTCTTACCTCTGTAGCAACTGCATGATGGAGTGACTATAAGGTGCTTGTGCTTCTTTCTTCTGTGCACAGCCAGAGCAGAAAAACAGTGAATACTCCTTTACAACATTCTAAGGTAATTAACCCTTAGCTGATTCACAAAAGATGATAGTGGGGCATACAATAGCCCTAAAGCCTGCAAGGAAAAGCTGAGAGGAGCTAGTTTGGGGAAACAGACACACCTGAATGTATAAGAACTTAGAAAATAAAGTGCATGTCATACTGGAAGTGCTCAGAGAAGAAAGGAGGAAATCTCACTTCTTATCTCAGGTAGAATTTTAGGCCCAATGCAAGCAGGAAATGAAAGTTAATTTGAATTTACAAGCAGCCTACAACTATATCCACAAAACAGCCAACCCTCAAAACTCCCAAAAGAAGTCTCTCCTTCCCTCCTTCTCTCTCCCTTTCTCTCTCTCTTATTGTGTGTGTACGACCATATTTCTCTCCCTCCCAAAATTGTCTATTATATTCAGACTAATATTCATACATAACAGAGAACATAAAAATTAATATTTTTGATTAGTTGGGATACTTGTAACAGTCTCAATCTGTTGGAAAAGAAAATTTTGTGGAAGAATGAGAGCTGTACTTATATGTAGATATAGGATAAATATTAGAATACAGTTAAAAATTATACCAGATTAAAAATACCATTAATAAGCTTCTGTCCGGTGAAAGTTGAGAGATGCAGTAATCTATGGGTATAATACTAAGACATTAGGAGTTAGTTTAACTATGTCCATTTACTAGAGTAATATTATTACATTTTCTCTTTAACCCTATGACTCGACTAACCTAAAAATCTTGTCCCCAATGTTAGAGATGGATTCAAGCTTACAGAGTAGTCTTTAAGAACAATCAGAAAGTGATTGGTTAGTCCCATACCATTCACGTCATTGCACTATTGTCCTGTCTTGCCAGGTCAGTCACACTATAAAAGCTGAAAGTGAATACACATGACAAATTTGGTAATCAATTTTCTCCCCCAAATAGTATGCAAAGCACCTTATAGCAGTATGAAAACTGCTCAGTAGGTATGAAGTTTCCAGGTCCATACTGGCTTGACGTCATCACACTCTGTCATAACTCATGTATGTGAGATCCATGCCTTATTGTCAGTTTCTAGAGAGTAACCAAGATCAATGACAATAACAACACTGAAAGAGATAACGAATTTCCAGGACTAGGCTTTTTAATTTTTAGCTTGTATTGTCTAGAACAGGCATTGTTCTCTGTTACGGGATAATTTTATTGAAATGATTTTTTAGACACATAGATACATGTATTTTAGGAGGGATCTATTGTGGTAGGTTTCTGTATATCACTTTCAAAGTTCCCTCCACCTCACAATCCTGTTCTTCCTCCAACACCATTTATTTCTAGCTGCTTTGTCATGTCTTTTCTTAGTTACATCACTGCATCCTATCTTTTCTCTCATGAAAGTCTCCCAGCCCACCAAGGTTCTACCATAGATCCTTGACCTATATGAGCATCCCAAATGAAATAAAATTATCTAAAATTTCAAATGTAGTAACTACATTTGAAAAAAGGAGAAATTTGTTTCCTGAGTCTAGAATTTCTCACTCGGAATGATTATTTTCAGCTCCACTAAATTGATTATGTATATCATTAATTTTTAACAACTAAATAATATTAATTAGCGTAAATGTAGCATTATCTGTTCATTTGTTTATCAGTTGATGGTTACCTAGGCTTTTCTATTTCCTGATTATTGTGAAGAAAGTGCAATGAACATGGATGAACAAATAGTGTTGATTTGCATTTCCCCAATGGCTGATATGTTGAATTTATTTTTCTCAGGTTTTGCATTTTCTCTTTTCTGTTTAGTACCATTCTCTAGCTTTTAATTGGGTTTTCAGTTTTTTTGTATATTCTATACACTAACTCTCTGTCAGATACAAAGTTTAAAGATATATTTTTTCCATTATGTAGACTGCCTTTTGATTTAAATAATACTGTCATTTCTTATTTTATGTGACCGCGTTCATCAGCTGTTGTTCTTAATGTCTGCACTGTCAGATTACTGCTCACAAATTCCTTTCCTATGACTAAACTTCAAAGTGAATACTTACATACAGAAGGATAAAATTAGATTTTTGCTTATGACCCCTCACAAAACTAATAGATCAAGGATCTCAACAGGAGACCTGACAACTTTTGTGCAAATCATCAAATTAGTCTCTCAAGTTAACCACATTTATGTTTATTTTACTAACAAGAGTTTTTATATAGTATGTTACATGTTTTGATTTCTTTGATAGGTGAAGCAGGATGAGGCCTGGGTATACATACAAATTACATAAAGGGTTTAAGATATTTTACAAGAAAGTTCCTTAGAATACACTCAGGAACACTTTGGGTATGGCTTTTTCTATAGCAGGCATGTACAGAAGTGAACTGATCTGGTTGATAACTAGCTAATGTCACCTTCTCAAAATCCCTTGGATAAAAACTAACCATTGCCCCATGTCTGCCAAAAAAAGCATGTTTTCTGGAGAGGCCTTATTATTGTAATGCACATGCAGTGAAACTTTCTCACTGGTCAGAACGATGTGCTTCTGGTTCCTTTGTGTAAACACATTCACCTTAGCCCTCTTATGGAGACACAGTACAGCTTTATCTTGCCTCTTTGCAGTCAGCCTCACTGAAAATGTTATCTTTCTATACCCTGTTTCCAATATGCTGGCTTTGTTGTGTGATGGGTGTACAGCCTCTGTTTGGTGTCCCTGGTGATAAACTGGTGGCCCAGATCTTTATTCCATGAAGTTATAATTATTGTTGCATAATAAAAATATCACCTAATTACTTGAGAAGAGTACTTGTTGGTATTGCAACTTTACTGTGACATTTTTTTAAAATAATTACTCAGAAGCTTATATATATATTTTTTCCTTCTTTATTTTGTATTACTGTGACATTTTTATACACTGTGCCTTAGTTACTTTTCTGTCTATGATAAGACACTATGAAAAAGACAAAATGTAGAAGAAAAAGTTTGTTTGGGGTTTATAGTTTTAGAGGGCTGTGTAGTGGATTATATGTTACATTTTAAATAATTGTCCCGCCTATGGGTTTAATAAAAGCTGATTGGCCAAAAGGCAGACAGGAAATGTGGGTGGGGCTACCAGGCTAAGAAAAATCCGATTACAGGAAGAACAGAGACAAATGCCAAACAAAGAGTCACCAGAGACAGATACTACAGGGATGTGACAGAGGCACGACAAGGAGGCTACAGCAGACACAGAGAAAAGAAGCTGAAATGTTGCTCTGAGAAAAGGTACTGAGCTGCATGGCTGAACATGATGGGTTGAGTTAAGATGAAGGAGTAAGCAAGTTATATGCCTGGACCCTAGGTCAATCAGCATAAAAGTAATACAAGCCTGTGTGATTATTTGAGGCTAAGCGGGGATGAGATGAGAGTTAGACCTCTGGGTTAGACCCCTGGGTTAGACTGGAAAGTCTAGCCCAGAAACCTTTTACAGAGTCCCTAATCATCAAAGCAGAGAGCCTAGCAGCAGGCAGGTGGGCATGGTGCTGAAGCAAAGGCTGAGAACAAATATCTTGAACCAAAAGGAGGAGGCAGAGAGAGCGACTTGGGATTGCAGGGGTATTTTGAAACCTCAAAACCTGTCCCCAGTGGCATAGTTTCTTCAGTAAGACCATCCTTCTTAATCCTTCCCAAATGGTTCCACCACTAGAGACCAAGGATTAAAATATTGTTTAAGGTTTCTGTTCAGACTTTCCAACCTGGCCCTAAGGTTCAGCCTCATTCTCAGCCCCACTTAACTTCAAATAATCACACACAGGCTTATATTATTTTTATGCTGATTGGCCTAGGGCCCAGGCATATAACTTTCTAACTCTTTAGTCTTAAACTAACCCATCTTTCTTATCCCGTTCAGCCATGCAGCTTGGCATCTTTTCTCAGAAGCATTTTTTTTTTTCTTTCTGTTTTTCATGACAGGTCCAGTGACTCTATGGCATCTGTCTTTGCTCTATTATGTTCCCAAGTTTTCTTAGCCTGGTAGCCCTGCCCATACTTCCTGTCTGTCTTTGGCCAATCAGCTTTTATTAAACCCATAAGCAGGACAAATATTTACACCATTACCAGCATAATTTCACTACATTCGATTGTATGATCCTAACGGTCCATTATCATTCAAACCACCACACAGCTCTCATGGACATGCAGAAGGCCTATTTTGGTCCCATGCAGGTTACCTAGCTGTCAATCCAGAGTCAGTGAACTCCCAGTAGCTCAGGTCAGCTGTCTCTGTGGGTTTTTCCATAAAGATCTTGACCTCTTTGCTCATGTAATCTCTCCTCCCCCTCTTTGACTTGACTGGGAGATTAGCTGTGGATCTCTGCAACTGCTTCCATTAGTAGCTAGATGAAGGTACTACGATGACGACAATAAGGGTGATCATCCATTTGATTGTAGGAGAAGGCCAATTCAGTTACCCCCTCCACTATTGCTTGGAGTCTTAGCTGGGGTCATTCCTGTGCATTCCTGGGAGTTTCCTTAGCACCAGGTTTCTCCCTAACTCCCAAATGGCCCCCTCTATCAAAATATCTCTTTCTCTTCTTTCTCTTTCTCTCTTTTCTTCAACTCAACCATCCCATTTCCTCATGTTCTCTTTCTATCTCCCCTTATCCTCTCTCCCTATGTTTCCAATTTATTCATATTTTCTCTATTTCTCCCTCCCAAAGGGTCCCATAAATGTCTCTCTTAGGATATTCTTTGTTGCACTATTTCTCTGAGGTTGTGGATTGTAGTCTGGTTATCATTTGCTTTATTACTAATACGCACTTATGTGTGAGCTCATACTGTGTTTGTATTTCTGTGTCTGTACCATCCATTTGTGTGCAAGTTTCAAAATGTCCTTTTTTATTTCTCCTGCCACAATACTGAATTGTGTAAATATATCACAGTTTTTTTTTTCTTTTCATTCTTCAGTTGAGGGGCATTTAGGTTGCTTCTTTGATCTGGCTATTATGAATAACGCTGCTTTGAACTTAGTTGATCAAATGTCCTTATGGTATGAATGTGCATTCTTTGGGTATATGCCCAAGAGTGGTATTGCTGCATAATGAAGTAGATTGGTTCTAAGTTTTCTGAGAAACTGCCCTACTGATTTCCAAAGTTGCTGTACAAGTTTACATTTCCACCAGCAATGGAGGAATGTTTTCCTTATTCTACATCCCCTCCAGCATAGGCTGCCATCAGTGTTTTTGATCTTATGCATTATGACAGGTGTAAGATGGCATCCCAGATTTGTTTTGATTTGCAATTCCCTGATGGCAAAGGATATTGGACAATTTTTTTAAGTGACTTTTGGCCATTTGAGATTCTTCTTTTGAGAATTCTTTGTTTAGATCTACACTCCATTTTTATTGTACCAATTAATTGGATTATATGGTATTTTGATTTCTAGTTTCTTGAATTTTTCATACAGATCAAACCTCTGTAAGATGTAGGGTTGTTTTAGGTACTGTTTTATCTTATTGACCATGTTCCTTTGTCTTACAAAACTTCTCAGTATCAGGAGGTCCCATTTATTAACGATTGCTCTCAGTGCCCATGATGTTAGTGTTATATTAGGAAGTGATCTCCTTTGCCAATGCATTCAAAGCTATTTACTACTTTATCTTCCATCAGGTTCAATGTAACTGAATTTATATTGAGGTCTTTGGTCCACTTGGACTTGAGTTTTATGCAGGGTAGTAGATATTGTTCTATTTGCATTCTTTTACATACCACCATCCATTAGCAGCACCATTTGTTGGAAATGATTTATTTTTTCCAATGTATATTTTTGGCTTTTTTGTCAAAAATCAGGTGTTCATAAATGTGTGGATTAATGTTGGGGTCTTTAATTTGATTTTATCAATCCACTTGTCTGTTATTATGCCAGTACCAAGCTATTTTTATTACTGTAGGTTTGTAGTAGAGCTTAAAGTCAGAAATGATGATGACTCCAGAAGTTCCTTTATTGTAATAGATTGTTTTGGCAATCTTGGGTTTTCTGTTTTTTCATATAAAGCTTATTATTTTTCTTTTGAGGCCTGTGAAGAATTATGTTGGGATTTTGATTGGCATTGCCTTGACTGTGTAGATTCACTGCTTTTGTTTTCATTTTATATATATATATATATATATATATATATATATATATATATAGAGAGAGAGAGAGAGAGAGAGAGAGATGCAATTAGCAGTCTTGGAGAACAGTGATCCAAACCCTTGTCTTATAAATAACTGCCTGAGACAACAATGATTTGAATCACAGGAGTTTTATTGCTCATCAGAGGAAAGAAATCCAAATCATATCTCTGATCTTGGGAGGAGTCTGACAACTGGAAGTCTCTTAAAAATGTCACTATTAGCCATTTAGACCTGGCTCAAGAGCCCCAGGCTTTCTAGAATCACTATCTAACAAGGTTTGTTTTTTCATAAAGAACAAGGACACACTACTGGAATTCCTATTCAATCCAAAATGGGCCCATCAATCTCCAGAACAAGAAAGAAAAAAGAAAAGAAAAAGACAGAAAAGAAAAAAAATGAAAAAAACAAAAAGGCCCCTGGGGAAACTGCATGTTCTAGAAGGTTTAGAAATATTTGAAAACCTGTTTCACATAAAAGTCCCAACAATATCCATCTGGTCATTGCTCACTTTTATCACTTGAGAGTGTTTTACTTTACTATACAATGAACTGTGTCTTTGATACTGTGCTGTGTTTGTGTTCTCTGAATTCTTGTGATGGAATAACCAAGGACAAAGAAACAAGAGGAGTCCCGAGTGATATTCTGTAACAGTAGGCTCATTATCCATAATGTACTCCATTTTTCAAACTCATTTATCCCTAAATCTACAAGGAACTATTAAGAGAGCAAAAATGATGTTTCTTGTCATTTTTCGTGAAGTCTTATCTATGATTCTCTGTAACAAAAGATATATTAACAGAAGAAAAACATCAACAATTTGTAACCTGTTGTATGCATGGGAGAAATAAGTAAATCTTTAAAGTTAAAAAATGGTTTAACATTAGGCTTAAATATTGTTCTTGGAAAGATGGCAGTCCTCAGGGAGAGGCTCTGTTAAGATGAGATAATCCTGCTGTGAAGATTGAAGTCAATGTTCTATCAGCTAAAGCCTTGTCCAGGCAGGGGCTCAGAGCTAATCAGCCCTCATGAACCAAGACCCTGGAGTCCATTCCAGCAGCACAAATGGAAGTGCCCTAATCTGGTCATTTCTTTTCCCAGTTATAGTTTTTTTTTTTAAAAGTAGATGTAAAATGTTTCCCTCAGATCAAAATAATTCTTACACCAATGAGGCCTATTTTAAGACAGTGTATTCTGCTGTATCATCCATCAAGTTTGGCTTGGCATGTTCTGAACCACTGGGACCTACATATTTAATTTTCATCCTTATTTTTTTGGTCATGTCCTTTTAGTCATTCAGTTTCTCAGGCTTTTTCTAGTTTATTCTAAATAACAAGCTCATAGTACCATGTTGGCACACTTTGTTTCCTTCTGAGCTACCCTCTTTTTTAAAAAAATTTTTGTTTTATTTTTCTTCCACAATATATTCTGAGTATAGTTTATTCTCTCTCTATTCCTCCTAGGTTCTCCCTTCCTACCTTCTCATCTGGATTCACACTGTTTTTTTGTCATATTGATTTATTAATTAACATTTAAAAAGCTAGAAGTCTTATTAATATAAAATTTTTTCTATGTAAAAGATTCACTTATTACCCAGATAGCTTTTTAACAATCAAGTGCCTTGGGTTCTAATAAAACATTAGAAACACATAGTTGATTGCTTCCTGGGGTTTCTTAGCTCTGTTTCCTCTCTCTATTTTTGTCACAATGCTTTCTCTTCTTTTCTATTTCTCTTCATCTCATTCAATTTAAGCTACATTGAGGTGCCTCACTCTGTCTGTGTCCATACTTACAAAGGAATATGGTGATATATTTTATATTTAATAAAACTTGTCTGGAATATCAGACTACAGAGTCACACACAGAGCCAAGCCATTAAGGTTGGAGTGGTAACCCACACTCCTTTAATCCCAGCACTTGAGAGACAGAGATCAGTGTGCATCTTGTGAGTTCAAAGTCTCACAGAGCCAGGCAGCAGTGGCACACACCTTTAATCCTATCTCTAGGAAAGTTGAACCAGAAAGTAAGTTAGCAGGGTGGAGGGAGAGAAGACAGTTTATTTCCCCTACCACTTCCCTTGTTGGCTGAGGACAGAGATGCTGGGAGGATTTGTGGAGAGTGGCCTGAGGAGTTAACTCAGTGAGAATTGGCTGTGGTTTGTTCCCTGTCTCTCTAATATTTCAGTTCTGATTTTTCCTAATATCTGACTGTGGGTTTTTATTATAATATCAAATAAAATTCATGCAATATCTGATGCCCTACATGAGGTACAAATACACAACCTGGAGATTAAGAAGCTTATACTTTTCTTGGCTACTCTGTACCAATGGAATCCAAGCAAGTATTTTACACTTTCTAGCAAGAGTGTGAACAAAGACTGTTTCCACTTCTGCTGGTCAGTGGTAGGCCTGCTGCATCCTGTGGGCATTATCATCAGTGCTATTCTGGGCTTAAACAACACATTATATTATATGATTCTGCTTTTCTCTGCATCCACATCACACCCACCAGGCCCACTGAGTGATTGTGATAATCTTTATCCATTGAGTCTGGACAACTGGGAATCCTGGACATCTAGTGTGCATTACATATTCAACATGGGTTTTTATCTTGTTCTCCTTCATTCATCTCTGCCTCATATGTGCATCTGTGCATTTGTTTAGATCAGACATTTCAAGAAGAAACTCAGCTCTTTCACTCTCCTTCTAGACTCCTATCTAGATGCCTCCTTTTCATTTGTAATATCTTTTACAAACTAAACCCACATATGCACACAGACACATACATGCCTCCACGCACATAAGGAATATGCATGTAAATAGTACAAAATATGAGGCTACAAATCAAGCCTGTATTTTTAAAAACAATTTTGGCTCATTATTGCCTGCAAATGTTCATTAACAAATCTAACTTGTCATTCAATATACATGTATCTATAGACTAGATGCAAGATTAAATAATCTGCATGTTTAAAAAGTCAATTATGTTACTGAAACCTATATTCCATACAAATTTGTCAAAACCAAGCATAAAATGGCTCCCCCAATGATTGTCTAATCCATTGTCTAAATGCTCAATTTCTTTACATCAAGTGCTTTAAATATTTGAATATCCAATCAAATATAAAATATTTTTGAAGACTGTGAATTGAATTTTTGTATGATATATACAGAGAAATTTAATCAATGATTATGGTTAGGAATTTGGAACTGATATTGTTCCCTAATTTGCACAATAAGCAAATACCTTTGTGAATTCCCTTTGAAAAGATAATCACATACTATATTTAAATAGACTTGCCTCTTTAGCTTAATTCAGCTTTAAAAAGGAAACATTTATGTTTTCATTAAATCTGCTCTACAATTTTATTCCATTGCTTTAAAGTTATTTTAAAAATAAGCACAAACTGCCCACACTAGTAATTACCCCAGTTCTTTAAAAAAAATTTAGCTATAATTCAGTCATTAAGAAGGGAAGCAGAGCTTAGTCCATCAGCAGTTATTTATAATAGCACATCTCAATTGATTATACTGCAGATTTTTTTGTAGGTCTTGTTTTATAAATTGAGTCTAGTCAAGTAAACATAACATTTGGTAATAGTCTTTATAGCAGCTGTCAGAATGACTTATTGTTTTTCCAGGCCCTGCATTCCTTCAGAATTAATAATACCTTTGTGCCCTTTATAACACTTATTATTGATGCCATGAAGTTCTCTATATTTAATGAGTAGATGTTTCATTATAGTACATAGTTTTGTTGACAGAAAGTGTTCCTAATCTTTTTCTCTTTTCCTCTTGATTGAAGGATTGTAAATATGCAATTAGCAGTTGAAGTAGAAGTAAGACGAAGAAAATATCAGCTGTCAAATTTTCTGTTGAAAGATACAGAATGCTTTAAGCATAGAGCAACATGACAAAAGATAAAAGCATCCTTGCCAATGTGTCTCCAAGTATCACAATGTTTATACATTGATTTATCTCCTTTTCTTCAAGTGACTGTAATCATTGTCTTCTAGGCAATAGGAATTAATGAAAAGACACATTTCTCTTTTGCAGTGCCAAGGCTACACTTAGCTTTTGATTTCCATAGTTAATTGCAATCTAGTATTTTTCAATAATGAGAAAAGTCTGATTTCTAAGTGTAGAAGACAATAGAAAATACACCTGTAAAAGTCGGTACAGCCTAGAAGTGATATTAAATATACTGCTAGGAATTCTTGCTAACCTCATCTAGACTATTTTATCTTTGCCACTTACCAGCTTAATCTCAGAAGTGATACAGATGTGAAGAGATTTTGATATTTCAAATTACACTCTCCAATTTTTCAATACCTCTATTTTAGTGTTAGGATTTTTATATAGGTATAGTCTACTTTATGAGACTTGCATTTTTTTAGCAAGTTTCTAAAAACTAAACAATATGAATTACCTTTAAGCAATAAGCATATCTATGTCTTAGTCATAGAGGAAAACATTATAAATAATTCACTTCTACATATTATTTAGTATTTTATTTTATTCATATAATATTTATAAACAAATATATAGAAGATATATTAGTAGTCATACTATATTAAATATATTAATACATTTCTGAAGGCCTTCAATTAAATAACATTTCTCACATTTTTATTCTATGTATGATGTTTAAAGGAAAGATATTTTGTGAAAACAGATTAAAACTGAGAAACAAATAAATTTACTTAACATGAGTTATTGGGAACATAGACGACTTTGTACAGAAATTTTACTAAGAAACAGGAAACTCTGAGGTTTTAGTTAAAAACAAACACGTCTGATGAAGAGGAGAAAGATGTGGAACATTGTGGTAGGACCAAGCGTGAGCTGACTATAAACTGGGCAAAGCTTAAACAGACTCATGATGCCTCTTGGGATGTAGGACTGCACTTCTTACAAAAGTGCCTTCCAACTGTTTCAGGAGGCCAGGTGATCTGCTACTTCTTAAATTTTCACCAGTAAAATGTTAGTCTTCAGAGATATTTTTGTCTGACCTTAGTATGCTCTGAACCGTATCAAGGGTTTACAAGGAATAAGCTTTGGTTTTGATGCCCTTGAATTTAAAATGATGTTCTATTAAGAATAAAATTCTTGCATATTTCTTCTCTAAGTTTTTTAGTTTACTCTTTAGTGTGGAAGTATTGGGTTGGCTTGAGATTCATTTGTATGTGCTCTGGGTCCAGGATGCAGTTGTACTTTTGTTTACATAATGAGCTGGGCCTCAACTATTGCTAAATAATCCACTTTCCCCACAATAAATTAGAAAGTGCTCCCTCTCACTCTCCATCCCCCATCTCATTTATTACATTTGCATGGGTCCTACATTGATCTTTGGATATCTTCTAGTCTATAATGGTTGGTACTTTCCTTTACACATATTACATTATTTGATTATCACATATTTTAACAGGCTTGGAGATCAGCAGGATATTTCATTTAAATGTATTTTTATGTTTATCTTTTTTGCCTTTGATGTTTGTTGATTTTTAGATTAAGTTCAAAATTGATATTTTCAGAAATCTCCATAAAATCCTACTGAGAATTGATTTTAAATTGAGAGCTAATTTTGTAAAGTAAAATAGCATTTGATATCTCTGAATTGAGGTATCATAATTAAGATACTAAGTTGCTTACTTTAGTGATCACCATGTTTTTCTATGCCAATAAGCAGTGTTAACATTTCAGTCAATTCTCAGTTTCCTTCCATATTTAACCTATACTTTATTGGTTAGATTTCAATTATACTTCCCCTTTGTGGAACCGACACAAACAATCAGCTTTCTAAGTTAAACTGTCTGATCATCTCATTTTATGGTTTCTTCATTTGTAAAAGCTTCAAAAAGAAAGCAAATAAAGAGCAAAAATCAACTCCCGACTGAAAAGCTAAACCCAGCCTGCCACTGTTAGGTTGGGAAGGACTGGGCAGATCAGTCAGCTGCAGCATTAACAAGGGAACCTCCCATGCCCAACACCATTAGCAGAGAGGCAGCATAAAGGTCCCACTTTGACGATGACACCTTTGTCCCCAGTGTACTCAGTCTGCTTTTCCCCTTTTATTAGTTACTGTTTTCTAGTCACATGCTCCCTCATCTCAGCAGCCCATCATAGTTAACCGAGCATCTTCTAATCCCTTCTTGTAGACAGCAGCCCATCCAGAAATGCATTAGTTTATTGTAGACCCTCCTGCAAATCCCTAAGACAGAACCCAAGACTGGCAAAGGAACCCCATCTTTTTTGTCTTCTACCAGCATTAAGAGCAAAACAAACAAACAAAAAATCAAGAAACTGAAGTTACATCTCTCTTTCCCCTGAAATTTCTTCATTAAATGCAAGCCAAATAAATAAATGAATAAATAATGTAAAGATTATACTTGGGTTTTTAGATGACCGGCTGACTAGATCTGACAAGTCACAGTAGTTGGTTTATTCTTTTGTTTTTCATAGGTAGAAACACAAAAAGTTTTCTTCTCCCCTTTACCTCACCTCCTTCATCTTTGGTAGCATTTTTTTTTTCCCCAAGTCATTGGCCATGATGCAGATATCACAATGCTGAACACAGCCAGCATCAGGGAATTTGTCCAAACAGAACAATAGTACATGTCTTCCAGCACCCATGACACATTTCACCTCTCGTTTTGATGGAAATAGTATGCATTTCCAGTATTGTTCTAATTAAATACAATATTCTGGGTTGAGTGCTGCCTTTGCTATATCAAATAATTATTTTCTTGATGTATAATTTTCACCTTTCTTTTACTACTTTAAAAAATTCTATTTTTTCCTCTTGTTTCTACATTTCCTATTGATGAACCATCCTTGCATACTGGGAATATTTTGAGCCATACTACACTACACTGCTTTTAAATATAATTTTTTTCATTGTGCTTTTAATTAGCATTTTCCTAATGATGATTAGTCCTGGGAATTTTTAATATGCTTGATAGTAATTTTTACATTATCTTGACTCTAGAAGTATATTACAAATCTATCAACCATGGTCTTTCTTGTTTATTTGTTAGTATTGCTTTAAAGAAATAATATCTTACATTCTGATGTAGTCTACATTATTAATATTTATCTGCAGTTTGTATGTTTTGTATCAGGGCCTTATGTAAGCAATTTCAGTGAAACATGCAGTCTCAAAGTTTTCTTTTGTGCTCTCTAGCCCCAGAGCTGAATATTCAGTTCAGGGTTGTATACATGCTGCAGATGCTACACACTAAACCAGAGTTATAGCTCTACTCCTACTTACAATTACAGAAAATTTATAGATTTTTGGTTTTCTACTTGACTAGCTGATTCAAACTGACAATGTTTCTTTGATGTGAGATCAGGGTCATAGCCTGTTGTTTTATTTAAATGTCCTTTAACTGAGCTCTTATTTTATAGACAGCAAACATAAATTGTGAATTATCTCTGCAAATTTTCTAAGTACATTTATTTATTTATTTTTCTTCTTTATTTATTTTGTACTTATCAAAAAAACAGTAAAATGAATTTAAAATGCTGAAAAGTTAACAATAACTATAAAGAGGATAAAAATCATAAACACGACTTATCAAGGGTGATAATGCAAATAAGATAGCTACACATATATTTATTTTGTGTTCAGCTTTCCCTCTGAATTTTTTTTTCCATCCCTGTATATCCTTATTCAAGGTCCCTTCCCCCTCCCACCACATCAGGTCATTTTTTTTTTCTCCTCAATTCCCCATCCCCTCCCTGGGCAGGGAGCAGACAGTCCTATGGTCATACTGACCCAATAATACTTGGATCAGTCTCCACTCCTGACCAAATCCAGCTTTGTCCCCCCTCCCTCAAGAGTGAGTCAGGTGTTACTATAGTTGGAGTGGGGTTTGAAGGGTCAGTCCAGGGTGTTTCTGATCCCAAGCTGTTCAGTGGTTGTGGTTTGCAGCTTGGGCATGCTTGGTTTTTTTTTTCTTGTCTGTTTGTTTAGAGACCACTAATGAGTGAGTACATCCCCTGCTTATCTTTCTGAGATTGTGATACTTCACTCAAGAGGATATTCTCCAAATCCATCCATTTGCCTGCAAATTTTAGGATATCATTTTTTTCTTACTGCTGAGTAGTATACCATTGTGTAGATGTACCACAGTTAGTTAATCCATTCTTCAGTTGAGGGACATCTAGGTTGTTTCCAGGTTCGTGCTATTACAAATAATGCTGCTATGAACATAGTTGAGCTAATACCTTTGGAGTGTGAATGTGCCTCTTTAGGGTATATACCCAGAAGTGGTATTGCTGGGTCCTTGGGGAGATTGATTCTCAATTTTCTGAGAAACTGCCATATTGCATTCCAAAGTGGCTGAACAAGCCTACACTCCCACCAACAATGGAGGAGTGTTCCCCTTGCTCCACATCCTCTCCAACATAGGCTGTCATCTGTGCCTTTTATCTTAGCCAATCTAACAGGTGTTAGGTGGTATCCCAAAGTTGTTTTGATTTGCATTTCTCTGATGGCTAAAGATGAAGAGCACTTTTTCAAGTGCCTTTTAGCCATTCATAGTTCCTCTACTGAGAATTCCCTTTTTAGTTCTGTACCGCATTTTTTGATAGGGTTATTCAAGGTTTTGGGCTCTAAATTCTTGAGCTCTTTATATACCTTAGAGATCAGTCCTCTATCACTTGTAGGGTTGGTGAAAATCATTTCCCATTCTGTAGGCTGGCCTTGTGTCCTATTGACAGTGTCCTTGGCTTTGCAGAAGCTTCCAAGCTTCAGGAGATCCCACTTATTGATTGTTGGTCTTAGTGTCTGTGCCACTGGTGTTATATTTAGGAAGTGGTCACCTGTGCCAATTTGTAGAAATGTATTTCCCACTTTCTTTTCTATTAAGTTCAAAGAGGTTGGGTTTAAGTTGAGGTCTTTGATCCACTTGGATTTGAGTTTTGTGCAGGGTGACAGGCTCGGATCTATCTGCATTTTTCTGCACACTTCCATCCAGCAATGCCAACACCATTTGTTAAATATACTGTCTTTTTTCCATTGAATGTTTTGGGCCTCTTTGTCAAAGATCAGGTGTTCATAGGTTTTTGGGTTAATGTATGGATCCTCAATTCTATTCCATTGGTCCACAAATCTGTTTTTATGCCAGTACCAAGCTGTTTTTATTACTGTAGTTCTATAGTATAACTTGAAGTCAGGGATGTGATACCTCCTGAGGTTCTTTTGTTGAATAAAATTGTTTTGGCAATCGTGGCTTTCCTGTTATTCCAAATGAAAATGAATATTGTTCTTTCAAGGTCCAAAAAATATTGTGTTGGGATTTTGATGGGCAGTGCATTGAATCTGTAGATTGCCTTTGGTGGAATTAACATTTTTACTATGTTGATCCTATCAATCCAGGAACATGGGAGAGCTTTCCATTTTCTGATATCCTCTTCAATTTCTTTCTTAAGTGTTTTAAAATTTTTGTCGAATAGATCTGTTACTTCTTTGGTTATAGTTTGTCCAAGTTATTTAATACTATTTGCAGGTATTATGAAGGGTAATGTTTCCCTTATTTCTTTTTCAGCTCTTCTATTTAGTGTATAGAAGGGCTACTGATTTCTTTGAGTTAATCTTGTATCCTGCTACATTGCTGAAGGTGTTTATCAGCTGTAGCAGTTCCTTGGAAGAATTTTGTGGGTCACTTATGTATACAATCATATCATCTGCAAATAGAGATAGCTTCACTTCTTCTTTTCCAATTTATATCCCCTTAATCTATTTCATTCCCTTATTGCTTTAGCTAAAACTTTGAGAACTATATTGAATAGAAAAGGGGAGAGAGGACATCCTTGTCTAGTTCCTGACTTTAGTGGGATTGCTTTGAGTTTTTCTCCATTAAGTTTCATACTGGCTGTCAGCTTCTTGTAAATCACCTTTATTATATTTAGGTATTCTCCCTGTATTCCTGATCTCTCCAGGGCTTTAATCATAAAGGAGTGTTGGATTTTGTCAAAGGCTTTTTCAGCATCTAAGGATATGATCATGTGGTTTTGTTCCTTTAGTTTGTTTATATAATGGATAACACTTATAATTTTTCATATGTTAACCAGCCCTGCATTTCTGGAATGAAGCCTACTTGGTCATGGTGGATGATATCTTTTATACATTGTTGTCTACGGTTTGCCAAGATTTTGTTGAGAATTTTCACATCCATATTCATGAGAGACATTGGTCTGTAATTCTCCTTCTTTGTTGTGTCTTTGAGTGGCTTGGGTATTAGGGTGATTGTGGCCTCATATAAGGAATTTGGCAATATTCCTTCAGTATCTACAGTCTGAAATAGTTTGAGGAGTAATGGTAGTAATTCTTCTTTGAATGTCTGGTACAATTCAGCACTGAAACCATCTGGGCCATGGCTTTTATTTTGGGGGAGTTTTTTAATGACAGGTTCAATTTCCTTAAGGGTTATAGGCCTGATTAGGAAATTAATCTGATCTTCATTTAATTTTGGTAGATGGTACCTGTTCAAAAAGCTGTAGATTTCTTCTAGGTTTCCCATTTTTGTGGAATGCAGATTTTCAAAATATGACCTGATAATTCTCTGTATTTCCTTGGGGTCTGTTGTTATGTCCCCCTTTTCATTTCTGATTTTGTTGATTTGAACACTCTCTCTCTGTGTTTTTTGATTAGTTTAGCTAAGGGCTTATCTATCTTGTTAAGTTTCTCAAAGAACCAACTCTTAGATTCGTTGATTCTTTGTATTGTTCTTTTTGTTTCAATTCTATTGATTTCAGCTCTAAGTTTGATTATTTCCTGCTGTCCACTCCTTCTAGATGAGTTCGCTTCTAATTTTTCTAAGGCTTTCAGCTGCACTATTAGGTCTCTAGTGTGGGATTTCTCAAGTTTTTTCATATAGGCATCTAGCACTATGAATTTTCCACTTAAAACTGCTTTCATTGTGTCCCACAAGTTTGGATATGTTGTGGATTCATTTTCATTAAATTCTAGGAAGACTTTGATTTCTTTCTTAATTTCTTCCTTGACCCAGAGATGGTTCAGCTGATTGATGTTTAGTTTCCATGAGTTGGTAGGCTTTCTTTGGGTTTTGATGTTGAACTCTAACTTTAGGCCCTGGTGGTCTGATACGTTACAAGGGATTATTACCATTGTTTTTGTATCTGCTGATATTTGCTTAATGACCAATTATGTGGTCAGTTTTGGGGAAAGTTCCATGAGGAACTGAGAAATATGTATATTCCTTTGTCTTTGGGTAGAAGGGTCTGTAGATATCTATCAAATCCATTTGCATCATAACCACATTTAGACTCCTTATTTCTCTGTTGAGGCTCTGTCTGGTTGATCTATCCAGGGTTGAAAGTGGGGTATTGAAGTCTCCCACTATTAGGGTATAAGAATTGATGTGGGATTCGAGCTTCAGCAGTGTTCCTTTAACATATGTAGGTGCCCCTATATTTGGGGCATAAATATTTAAGATTGAAATCTCCTCTTGACCAACTTTTCCTGTGATGAATAAGTAGTGACCATTTTGGTCCCTTTTAATTGCTTTTAGGTTAAAGTCTACTTTGTTAGATATTAGGATTGCAACCCTTGCTTGTTTCTTAGGGCCGTTTGACTGGAAAATCTTTTCCCAACCCTTTATTCTAAGCCTGTGTCTGTCTTTGCAGTTGAGGTGTGTTACTTGTAGGCAACAGAAGGATGGCTTCTGTTGTTGTATCCATCTTGTTAGTGTGTGATGTTTTATAGGAAAGTTGAGACCATTGATATTAAGGGAAATTAGTGACAATTGATTGATATTTCCTGCCATTTTTGGTGGCAACTCGTTTGTATTTCCTTTCTCTAGGGTATTCTTCTGTGGAATTATTGATTGTTTGTGATTTCGTGGGTGTATCTGGATTCCTTAGGTTGGAATTTTCCCTCTAATATTCTCTGTAGTGCTGGATTGGTAGATAGATATTCTTTCAGTCTGACTTTGTCCTGAAATACCTTGTTTACTCCATCTATGGTGATTGATAATTTTGTGGGGTATAGTATTCTAGTTTGGCAGCCATGCTATTTTAGCATCTGTATAACTTCTGACCAAGCCCTTCTAGCTTTCATCGTTTCCATTGAATAGTCAGGCGTTATTCTGATGGATCTGCCTTTATATGTGAGTTGGCTCTTTTCTTTTGCAGCTCTTAAAATTTTTTCTTTGTTCTGTTTGTTTTGTGGCTTGATTATAATGTGGCGCGCTGACTTTTTTTTTGGATCATATCTATTTGGTGTTCTGTAAGCTTCTTGTATCTTTATAGGCATTTTCTTCTTCAGGTTAGGGAAGTTTTCTTCTATGATTTTATTGAAAAAATTATCTGTGCCTTTGAGCTGGTATTCTTCTCGTTCTTCTATTCCTATTATTCTCAAATTAGGTCTTTTCATGGTGTCCCAGATTTTCTGAACATTTTGAGTTATGGCTTTTTTGGTTTTACTATTTTCTTTGACTGATATATCTATTTGAGCTATTGAGGTCTTCCACTTCATAGATTCTATCTTCCATCTCTTGAACTCTGTTTGTTATGCTTGTATCTGTGGTTCCAGCTTCATTCTTCAGGTTTTCTATTTCCATCTTTGCCTCATTTTGTGCCTTTTTTATTGCTTCTATTTCAGCTTTTATTTCAGTTTTCAGTTCCTGGCATGTTTCTTTCATTGATTTGTTCATCTCTTCCAATTTTTTGTTTGTATTTTCTTCTATTTCTTTAAGGCTTTTTTTCATATCTTCTTTGAGAGCTTCAATGATCATCAAAAAGGAATTTTTGGTGTTGCATCCTTCTGTTTCCTCTTCATTGCTCAGTTCAGGTTTTGTATTTGTAAGATCGCCATTCTCTTCTGGAGTTACCATGTTGTTCTTTGTATTATTATGTAATTTTTTGCCCTGACGTTTGCCCATGGCTTCAGTGGTTCATGATTAGATGGGTCCTGGTCAGTTGTGGCACTCGGGTTTGTGTGCCTCCTGTCACCTCTTTGGGCAGGGTGTGAGTCTGTCCTTCAGGGACCCCTGTAGTTGTCTGTTTGCTCAGTTCCAGGTGGTGGTGGGTAGCCATGCAAATTCCTTCAACAGGAGCTGTGGGTATGGCGACAGGCAGGGTTTATCTGCCCACGCTCCAGAGTGCGCTGGGAGTCTGTAGACAGCACTTGGTCCCAGAAGCAGAACCAGAACTGAATGGATCTAAGTACATTTATTATAATAGGTTGTGTCATTATTTTACTTAAATTTCCAGTTGACTTTACAAGAGTGAAAAATGTGATTTGTTATAATATCTTACTAATTTTTTATAAGTACAATGAAAACAATTTAGGATTTTTTGTAAAAGCCTAAAAATTCCCTAATAATCTTGTATTGTCAATAAACAAAGTATCCCTTTTTTAATATTTACCTTTCATTTCACTAATGCTTTACTAAAGTTAGAAATACCTCAAGTACAATATTGAGTAGAAATGATGAGAATTATAGCCTGTTCTTATTTCAGAATTTGTGATGCAAACTGTCAGTGTATTAGGTCATGATATGGGTTGACAATTTTATAGAAAATATTTAGGATCTTTAAGAAATTCCCTCACATTTTCAGTTTAATATGAGATTTTTTTCAAACATGTATTTAGCTCGCAATTTTCATATCTGTTGAATTAGTATATTTTTCAGTATATTAAGATTTTATATTTCATTTTTGATTTTTCAAATATTGAGCTAAGTTTACATTTCTGGATTAAGTTCATATAATTATAATAAATTGTAATGTCTTTTGGTTTTAGAATTATCACAATTTTGTTAGGAGTACCTACAAATAGAATGCTCCCTTGGGTGATTCATTGGTAACATAGCATTCAACAGAACTGTCTTCTAGAATTCTCCATGAAAAATGGGCTCTAGTATCTATCATAGATGTCTACAACCTTGAGTTGCATTAATTACTCATACAAGGTGACACTGTATTTGTGTTTAACATGCATGTGTTCTCCTACATGGTTTTAGTCATTTCTAAATTAGTGATAATATATAATATTGTAAGTCATTGTGAACAATAGTATTCAGGGAATAATCCATTTATAATTTTCATGCTTAATGATAAAGTTTCTAAAGACATTACATACTTAATAAATGTAATTTAGCTATTAACCCTAGTTATTCAACATTTTTATGTTGACATAATTTGTTAATTTTCATCTTGATTGTTACTATATCCAACATTCTAGCCAACATTTAAAACTTCCCCCACTTCTTGATGTTTAAGAAACATAACTTTAAGCTGGGCAGTGGTGCCACACTCCTTTGAACCGAGCACTGAGGAGGCAGAGTCAGGCAGAAACCTGCAAGTTTGAGGCCAGCTTTGTCTATAAAGTGAGTTCTAACACAGTCAGAGCTACAAATAGAAACTCTGTCCTAAAAAATTATAGAAGGAGGAGGAGGAGGAGGAGGAGGAGAAACACAACTTGATGTTATTTTTAAGAATTTCTTGAAATAAACTAATACTTAATATTCACCTTGAAGCCATTTGACCAGTAAATATCTAACAATTTAAAAGGACAAATAGAATAAAAACAAAAATGTTGTTTAGGTAATCTGCAAATGTGAATTACTTGCAAAGACATTTCACATTTTCATTTAGTACAAGTAAATGGTTTCAAAGCTCCATGAGGTTGGATATCTTGTTCCCACTTTAAGTCAGTTTCCCTTTCTCGGCAAGCTTTCTCTGTGTCAATGAAACTTTTTGTAGGTACTAAAATTGCCATGCCCAGTAAATGATATTCCCCATAGTCAAGAAAAAGTAAAACCTATTTTTGGTATAAATACGAACTTTTTAATACTGTGATTTTAGAAGTTTTAGCATGGAAATATTTTAATTTTGCATGCTAACTCCATATAATAAGAGATGTCATCATGGCACTATGCAGATAAGAGAATTCTTTATCAAAACAGGTAAACCGGGGCTGGAGAGATGGCTCAGCGGTTAAGAGCACCGGCTGTTCTTCCAGAGGACCCGGGTTCGATTCCCAGCACCCACATGGCAGCTAACAACTGTCTGTAGTTCCAGTTCCAGGCAAACACCAAGGCAAATAATAAATAAATAAAGTTTTAAAAAAAAAAAAAAAAAAAAAACAGGTAAACCAAAGTGTGGATAATGGGGCTGCAGAGACGGCCTAGCAGTGAAGACCACTTCCCGCTCATTAAAGTACCTGAGTTTGGCTGGCATCACCTGTATTGAGGTGTTCCACAGCAGACTATAATTCCAGTTCTGGGGAATGAAACATTCTCTTGTCTTTATAGGCAGCCACATGCATGTGTCACACACACACACACACACACACACACACACACACATACAATTTTAAAAGACATGTTTAAAAATTTAGTATATGGAAAGATTGCAAGTATGTAAAAGGTAAAATATCAATTTATTGTTATGTAAACTTAAACACCTAGAAATAATGATATTAAAAATAATAAAAATGCTCATATGTTGTAATTGGTTCTCACCTGGACTATTTGGGCCTAGAACCCAGACCCACCCTCAGCCCCATTTAGCCTCAAATAATCACACAGACCCTTATGTTATTTTTATGCTGATTGACCTAGGGCCCAGGCATATAACTTGCTAACTCTTTATCTCTTATCATGTTCAGCCAAGTGGCTCGGTACATTTTATTTGAGCAGCATTTCAACTTCTTTTCTTTGTGTTGACTCCTGGCATCTCTCTTGAGTCTGTGTCAGGCATTTGTGTCTTCTCTGAGATGTTCCTGAGTTTTCTTAGCCTGGTATCCCCACCCATGCTTCCTGGCTTTTATTAAACCTGTAAGCAGAATAATTATTTAAAATGTAATGCAAAATCTCTCTACATTTCCTAATTTTCTCTTTTTAAAACAACAAAAAAATTACCCTAAATCTAATATCCCTTTTCCCCCATTAGCTATAAGAACTTACAACAAACACTGTAAACAAACACAAACATCCATAATCTATTTTTTGGGAATGTGAGGATAGTCCTTTAGGCTACTTTCTGCCAAATGGGGATGCTGGCAATTCCAAGAGGATCCAAGGAAAAAATTAGGAATATGGATAAATCTTTAGTGGAATGGTCTCTAAGGTTAAGTAATCTCAGCCAGTCTCTTGGAAGTTGTTTTGGATGCAGAGCTCCAAAGGAAATTTCCAAAGAGATGATCTGAAATTCTGGATCATCTAGCCCATCCATTTCCATTGGAGACTTTTCGGGGTCTCTTAAACTATGAAATTTTATTTTCTTTAACTGGGAAAAAATCCACAGCTTCTTATTTTCTGTAGAAGTAAAAAGAACACTTCTTTTTCAAAGTAGCATATCTTTTTATTTCAGTTTTAAAGTCAATTCATTTACAGAATGAATACGTTGGATAAATCCACCAGCATTCAAAATAAAACATCTTTTAGTAGGATTAACTATTTTATTTATAGTCAAAAAACACAAAGACAAGACAAAAACATACAGTATCCTCACACTTTTTATTTTAAATTTTTTTATAGAAATATTTTATCCATGTATCCCCTTGTGCCAACTCGCCCTCCCAACCCCACCTGGTCAGTCTTCAGCTTCCCTCCTCCCTAGACTCCCTAGAAAAGGCAAGAGGTCTCAAGGTGGATTAGCTGAATATCAACTCCAGGCAAGTCCAATTTCCTCATCCTAATATCAAGAAGGGGTTAGGTGTTTCTCTAGAGGGAGTGGGCTCCAAGGTGGTAGTCCATGCACAGAAACACAGTCTGAACACTCCCCTTGAGGTTCCACATATTGTCTATGCCTGGAGAGTTGCTTATCCTTGGAGGACTTAGTTATTTTTCTGGGTGGATCCCAGGTGTCTGTTCTTGATTCAGTGAGCTCCCCAGAGCTCCAGCAGGCCATAGCCCTCATAGTCCTTATCCCTTTGCTCATATAGAGTCTCCTCTCCCACTGTCAGCTGGAACAGGGACTCAATTCAATGCCCAACCATGTATCCCTACCTTCTATTCATTATTGGATGTAATTTCTGTGATGTCACTTAGGGTGGTTATTTGTTTGATTAGGGGAGAATTCCTGTTTAGGCAACACCTTTGCTATTGGTTGGAGACCTAGCCAGGGACATGCTGTGAGTTCTTAGAGGTTTCCCTAGCACCTGGTCTTTTTCCAATCCCATATTTGCTTCCTCTATTAAGATCTCCATCTCTTTGTTTTTCTCTCTCTCCTTAATATTTCTCTCATTTAATCATCTCCTTCTCTTGTGATTTGTTCCCACCTCTTCTTGGTTGCAGCTCCTTATGCTCCCAATTACCTAAGGAGATCTTCTCTATTTTGTCTTTATAGGGGACTCCCTAGATGTCTCTCTTAAATGCCTTTAGATCCTAAGCTGTTCAGTGGTTGTGATTTTCAGCTTGGGTGTTCTTTACTTTTTAAAAAAAAAAGTCCACTAATGAGTGAATATATCCTCTGCTTATCTTTTTGAGTTTGTGATACCTTGCACAGGAGAATATTCTCCAATTCCGTCAATTTGCCTGTGAGTTTTAGAATGTCATTTTTTTCTTATTGCTGAGTAGTACTCCATTGTGTAGATGTACCACAGTTTGCTAATCCATTCTTCAGTCGAGAGGCATCTAGGTTGTTTCATGGTTCTTGCTATTATAAATAATGTTGCTATGAACATAGTTGAGCTAATGCTTTTGGGGTGCAAATGTGTGTTTTTAGGGTATATGCCCAATAGTAGTATTACTGGGTCGTTGGGGAGACTGATTCCCAGTTTTCTGAGAAACTGCTATTTTCCATTTTTATGTGGTTTATTAATATTTCTTTTTACTCTATTTCTTTATGAAGGACATTTTTAATTTTTTCCTTCTTTCTCAAGCCTATGTATATTTTAAAGTACCCTAAACTATTTCCAGGTGTTTTTTTTGTTGTTGTTGTTGTTTGTTTGTTTGTTTTTAAATCGGTTACTACTGTGTATTCTTTTCTTTTTTTGTTTCTGACTACACCTTTGCTTGGCAAGGGTGGCTCTATTTCTTTATGTTTCTGTCTATACCTTTAATCTGTCAAGGTGTGGCTAAGGATTAAATGCATCACTAGGATGGCTGCCTGGCTCCACCCAGCTTCTAGTCTAGCTAAAGTTTAGCTTTTTTGCTAATTATCAGACACAATTACCACTCTGGCAAATTTCAGGGTTCATATAATCATCAAGTAAAGCACTGCCATCTGCTGTTCATTAACTCCATTTAAGTATTTGGCAGCAAAGCCTCTTAAAAGACTCACAAATATTTTGCCTCTAAGGCTGAATTAGGAAACTTTAGTTAAAAAAGCCATGCCTTTGCTTGCCTCCAGCAAACGGAGCTGATGCAAGATCTACTAAGAATCAATCTTTGACACTATTCCCTTTTGCCTGTGAGAACAAAAATCCTTAAATCTACCATGCAGATCCTTGCCTACAATGAGGCTCAGGAACCGGCCTTGTTGCAGCTTAAATTGCATACAGCAAACAAGCCATTTTGTAATTTAATCCAATATACCACTCAGTCTTTCTACCAAGGCCCTCTTCAGTGGCACAACTCAGAAGCTGCTTTTGGCTCCTTTTCTGTGCTCTAGAAAAAATTTTAAAAGCTTCCTATGGCTTTATGTGGGTATATTTGCCATACATTTGGTGCCATTTGTTGTAATTAGTTCTGGCTTGGATTATCCATATCTGGACCAGAGGTTCAGACCCACCCTCAGCCCTGCTTAGTCTTAAATAATCACAGTTTCTTATATTATTTTTATGCTGATTGACCTAGGGCTCAGGCATATAACTTGCTATCTCTTTAGTCTTAAACTGACCCATCTCTCTTACTCTGTTCAGCAACTTGGTAACTTTTCTTAGAACAGCATTTCAACATCTTTGTACTGCATTGTCTCCTGGCATCTGTGTCTGCTCTGAGATGTTCCTGAGTTTTCTTAGCCTGGTAGCACCACCCATGCTTCCTGTCTGCCTTTAGCCAATCAGCTTTTATTAAACTTGTAGTCAGGACAATAATTTAACAATGTAACAAATAATCACACTACACTCATAGATATCATTAATATACTTTTTATTTTTAAAACCAAATATTTAGTTATCTTTGGAAAAGAGAATTTTTAAAATATTCAAATTATTTTTGTTCAGAATAAGATTCCAGTGTTTTTTTTTAACTTTTTATTAAATTTTTAAAATTTTTTATTTTTTTATTTTATTATTATTATTATTATTATTATTATTATTATTATGAATAAAGAAGTCACACTTTCTCTTCTTGTATATCCTTATTCAAGATCCCTTCCCCCTCCCAGCACATCAGGTCATTCTTTCTTCTCCATAACTCCCCATCCCCTCCCTGGGCAGGCAGCAGGCAGTCCCATGGTCCCACTTTCCCAATATTGCTTAGTTCAGTCTTCACTCATGGCAGATCCAGTTTTCTCCCCCCTCCCTCAAGACTGAGTCAGGTGTTCCTCTAGGCAGAGTGGGATCCAAGCAGTCAGTCCAGGGTGTTTATGATCCCAAGCTGTTCAGTGGTTGTAGTTTGCAGCTTGGGCATGCTTGGCTTTTTCTTGTCTGTTTGTTTAGAGTCCACTAATGAGTGAGTACATCCCCTGCTTATCTTTCTGAGTTTGTGATACCTTGCTCAGGAGGATATTCTCCAAATCCATCCATTTGCCTGCAAATCTTAGGATATCATTTTTTCTTACTGCTGAGTACTCCATTGTGTAGATGTAACACAGTTTGTTAATTCATTCTTCAGTTGAGGGACATCTAGGTTGTTTCCAGGTTCTTGCTATTACAAATAACACTGCTATGAACATAGTTGAGCTAATGCCTTTGGAGTGTGACTGTGCATCTTTAGCGTATACATCCAGAAGTGGTATTGCTGGGTCCTTGGGGAGATTGAATCTCAGTTTTCTGAGAAACCCCCATACTGCATTCCAAAGTGGCTGAACAAGCTTACACTCCCACCAACAATGGAGGAGTGTTCCTCTTGTTCCACATCCTCTCCAGCATAGGCTGTCATCTGTGCCTTTTATCTTAGCCAATCTAACAGGTGTCAGGTGGTATCTCAAAGTTGTTTTGATTTGCATTTCTCTGATGGCTAAAGATGAGGAGCACATTTTCAGTTGCCTTTCAGCCATTCGTAGTTATTCTGCTGAGAATTCCCTTTTTAGATCTGAACCCCAGTTTTTGATTGGGTTATTCAAGGCTGTGGCCTCTAGATTCTTGAGTTCTTTATATATCTTAGAGATCAGTCCTCTATCACTTGTAGGGTTGGTGGAATTTTATTGAGAGTTTTCTAATCCTCTTGGATCTTTTACTTTTGATTTTTGATCCAGTGCCAATCTTTCAGGCCACTATTTTTTGACTTTCATCCTGGCTTTTACCATATGTCTCCTATTGCACCAATTTGCTTTTCTACTGATGTTTCTTAAGTCCATGATGAGTTTTGTTTTCTCCTTTCTTGGCATGTAATATCTATATTTTTTATTCATAGCTCATTCTTTTCCAGTTCATATCCAATTTGATTTTGAGATTCCATGTTAATTTCATCTTTACAAGTTCTATAGTGTCTTTTCTAGTAGCCACTTCTCTACATCATTTTTTGGTTTTCCACTAGATAGCTGGTTTTGTAATAGTGTCATATGCCATTAATGTTATTGTTTGTGAGTTGTGTTGTTTCTCTTATGTTTGAGATTTATACTGACTTATTTTTATCTGAATTGTGGGTCATATCATGTTCCTTCAATTAAAAAATAGATTATAGATGGTGTTTTTCATTTCTGTAATCCCATTTTGCTTGGCAAGAACAGATATTACCTCAAAGCTCTTGGTTTATCCAGAGTTTTCTATTATTGTCTCATGGTATACACCCAAGAGAGCCTTTTTGTAGTTAATTAGTTCAATGTTGAGAAAAGCCAGTTTCAAACACTTGAATCTTCTCCAGTGTCTCTACTCAAGAGTTCTTTCCATCTGGCAGTGAGCTTGGAAAAAGCTGACACTTACCTTCTGGGCTTCTGCAGGTGCATAGCTCTACTCTAGACCCAGTCTCAGAGGGATTCTACAGACCTACAGAAACAACCATTTCAGTGCATAGAAAATGACCTTCCAATTTCTTCCTTCTTCAGATTTCAGACTTCTTGATTTGCCTGATTGCTGTGTACTCCACCACACTGCAGACTCAGTTTGGGTTCCATTTGTCTCCAATGCAGAATGAAATACGCCTCCTGGGAGTAGAGACAACTTCTCTGTTCCCTCTCTCCAGGGTATCTTCGCCCTCTTCTAATCTGTTCCTAAAATGATTGGTTCTGTGAAGAAATCCCCATAGCATTTGACTTTAGGTAGCTCAATTTAGGATTGTATAGTTTTGTAGTTTTTCTTAACCTGTATAGTTTTAAATATAATATTCTTGTTTTATTTTAAAGTAAATAATTTTATAATCTGCATTAAAAGAAATGCTCAAAATTTTTATTTTGGGCATTATAAGCAAGGAACAGATCATTTAAGACAGAGCTTGACTCTTAAGCAGTAAAACCTTGATTGGCTTGGGTTTTGTTTAAAATTACTAAGAATTTTCTCTAATAGCCACTTACACTACTAACGTTTTATCTATTTTTGTGCTATATTAACTAGTTTTATTTAGTTTATATTTTACTTCGTGTGTGTGTGTGTGTGTTTGTGTGTAAGAGTTGAGGCTTGACTGAACTCGTTATGTATCCCATACTGGCTTTGAACTTACAATGGTCTTTGTGCCTCAGCCTTGTGAGTCTTGCAATTATAAGAATGTGTCATCATGCTGCAGTATAGAAGATAACTTTTTTTATTTTAAAGAAGACATCAAATTTATGGTCCAGAGTTGGGGGCTGGAGGGATTTCTCATCAGTTAAAAGCTCTTTCTCCAAGAGAACCAAATGAGTTGTGTTCAACTCCCAATATTCATATTCGATGTCTCATAACCACCTATGACTGCTGCTTCAGGGCATTTGATAAACTCTTCTGATTTCTGAGGGTACACAACCACCTAACCAACACTCCCCTCCACAGTGATTATGAAAATCTTTGAAAACAGTTAGGAAAACAAAAATAGAATTAGAAATTAACAGTGATATAAGTAAAATGAACAAAAAACAAATAAACAATAAAGACAAAGCCAGAGAAGTGCTTAGTATCACTGGATTAGTAATGGGTAATGTGTGTTTTGTCTACAGTGTGTCATTGGAACAAAGGCAAAAATGTGTGTATATGTCATTTCAACTTCTCTTTTTAAAAACATCTAATTCAATTTATTCATAATGATTTTTTAGGAAGGTCTTAGATCATCAAATTCCTCCTTTGGTGAATTGATATGTATGTAAATTATATGTATATATATATGTATATATGTATATATGCATATATATAATTTGATATATAAGTAAAATATATTAAATTTACAGTTAATTTATATACATATAAAGACACCTAAGAAATGCTGGAAGGCCAAAGATGTTGAGCAATTATCAACATCTTTAGCCATCAGAGAAAAGCAAATCAAAACAACTTTGAGATAACACATTACACTTGACAGAATGGCTAAGATTAAAATCACAGATGACAGCCTATGCTACAGAGGATATGGAGCAAGGGGAACACTCTTTCATTGTTGGTGGGAGAGTAAACTTGTTCAGTCACTCTGTAATGCAGTATGACAGTTTCTCAGAAAACTGGGAATCAATCTCCCCAAAGACCCAGCAATACCACTATTGGGCATATACCTTAAAGATGCACATTTACACTCCAAAAGCATTAGCTCAACTGTGTTCATAGAGGCATTATTTTTATTATCAAGAACCTGGAAACAACCTAGATGTCCCTCAACTGAAGAATGGATTACCAAACTGTGGTACATCTACACAATGGAATACTACTCAGCAGTCCAAAAAAAAAAAAATGATATCCTAAAAGTCACAGGCTACTGCATAAATTTGGAGAATATCCTCCTGAGAGAGGAATCATGAACCCAGAAAGATAAACAGGGCATGTACTCACTCATTAGTGCACTTTAACTAAAATGCAAAGCATTCCCAAGCTGCAAACCACAACCACTTAACAGCTTTGAATCAGAGGGAACTTAAAAGAGAAATCCAGGGAGTCTCTTAGGAAGGAAAAATAGAGAAGGTCTCCTTAGCTAATTGGGAGCATAAGGGGTTGCAACCAAGAAGAGGTGGGAAC
The DNA here is from genome assembly GCA_004025045.1 of Sigmodon hispidus. Taxonomy (NCBI): domain Eukaryota; kingdom Metazoa; phylum Chordata; class Mammalia; order Rodentia; family Cricetidae; genus Sigmodon; species Sigmodon hispidus. The sequence goes on along the minus strand of PVIH01000553.1, from coordinate 99,858 downwards.
AAATCACAAGAAAAGGGGATTATTGAGTGAGAGGAACAACAAAGAGGGAGAGAGAAAAAAAAACCGAGATGGAGATCTTAATAGAGGAAGCCAATGTGGGGTTGGAAAAAGACCAGGTGCTAGGGAAACCTCCAAGAACTAACAGGATGTTCCTGGCTAGGTCTCCAACTAATAGTGAAGGTTTTGCCTAAACAGGAATTCTCCCTTAATCAAATGAATATCTACCCGTGCCATCACAGAACTTACATTCAACAATAAATAGAGGTAGAGGCAGTGATACATGGCTGAGCAGTGGACTGAGTCCCTGGTCCAGCTGATAGCAGGGGAGGAGACTCTATATGAGCAAGGAGATAGGGACTGTGAGGAAATTTCTTACAGTGATGGCTGGCTTTGGCTCTGGGGAGCTCACTGAATCAAAATCAGCCTCCTGAGAACCATCTTGAAAAGGAACTAAGCCCTCCAAGGATAGGCAACTGTCCACTGACATGGGAAGTATATAGAGCCTCAAGAGCTCTGTGTCAGACTGTGTCTCTGTGCATGGACTGATACCCTGGAGTTGATTCTCTCTAGAGGAACATCTAGCCCAATCTTGATATTAGGATGAGGAGTTTGGATTTGCCTGGAGTCAACATTGAGCTACTCTACCTTGGGACCTCTTGCCCTTTCTGTGGAGGGGATTGGGAGGTGGGGAGGAGGAATGATGAAGGCTGAAGACTGACCAGGAGGAGTTGGGACAGGTAAGGAAGTTGGAACAAGGAGATAAGTCGATCAAAAGCTGTATCCTATAAAAATAAAAAGTCAAAATGCTGGGAGAAGAGAAATAGTCTTCTCTGGGAAAGAGCCTAGTAGATTGTCTGTTCTGATGACATATACACAAGTAATATATTATATAAGATGAAAAAATTATACTTAGGAATATATATTATGTAGATTTACATGTATATATAAATTACACAGATATGCATAAACACACAACACTATCTATATATGCATATATATGCATGTGTGCTTTTAATAACTAACAAAACGCCATGAGTATGAAAGAGAGCAGAGAGTGGTATCTAGAAAACTTTGGATGGAGGATAGTGAAGGAGGAAATGATGTAATTATATTATAATCTCAAAAATTAAGGCAATAAAAATGTTAGCATAGAAAAAAAACAGAGCTGGTTGAAATCTACAGCAAGAAAGTGAGCAGACTGCTATGTGTAGAAGAATTAAAATAAGGATGAGAGCCTGCAGTGCACAGGAGGGAAGTAGATTACCAAAGAGCCTCTATTTTAAAAGTGCTTCAGCAGCTTCCCCATTCCTAGTCAGGCAATGGTAATATGAAATTTCATGCTTCCTCTTTTATTTTGACGAGTAGTATTGTAAAATGATTATTTTTTGTGTGTTTAGGAATTTTACCTGAATACATATGTGCATGTCGGGTGCCTGTAGAGGCCAGACAATGATGTGTAGAGGCTACAAAAGGTTGTTAGATTGCCTGGAACTGGAATTGCAAGAGGAAGTGAACTGCCATGAAGGTACTGGGAACAAATTCTGAGTCCTTTTGAAATCACTGAACTATCTCTGTTCCCTGAAGAGTAACATTATAAATAAATAACCTTCACCTTCTGTTAGCAGCAATATAGTGAACACATTTGGAAAGTGATCCCCAAATATCTGCTTTTCAGTCATGATAAAATTTTAGTTTGCTTCTACCTAAAAGTATTTCTTTTCAATTGATCTGTTCCCTGTTGACATTGGCCCAACTCGAGCCAGGCTCTTGGTGTAGCCATGTGGGTGCTATCCTCTCAACATGTGTCAATTTAAAAATGGTGGGTCCACAGCAGGCTGCTTACGGCTAATTTCCAGAAGTCAGAAGACTAAGTATAAGCAACAAGCTGAATGTGATTGATTTAAGGTTTCTGTTTATATTGGGACAGAAAGGGAACAGAGTCAAAGATGATTTTTTTGCTAGCAACATCTTCTTGGGTCCAGTCTGCTTGCCAGCAGGGAGCAGAGACGTGGCGCCTTTAAAAACTTTAACATTTAAAAAATAAATAGGCTCTTCTGGTGGGGAAAAGATTAAGCATTCACAATAAACAGATTCAGATTAGGAAAAACATTTAAATAGGTTAAAATGTGTATGAAAAAGAACACATAAAGTGGGAGAAAAAAAGAAAAGGGATATAAAAGCCCTTAAAAAGGAGAAATAGAGAAATAAAATAAAAAAGCCACATAAAGTTGGCAAGTACACAAAGAGACTGGATTATGGTTATTATTGTGTTTTATTTTAATTTTTTAACTTTTAATAACCTAACTGCAGAAAGACAATTGATTGCAAAGGCTGCTAAGGTAAATGAACATATATATTTTGAAAGTATCTTGACTTTGAAATTTGGTTCTGAGGATATGTTGCATGGGAAAAGAGTTTCTGCTTTTGTATTCTGTTTTCACAGAAGATAAAAACTCATGAATTGTTCCTGGGCAAATATGGTTTCATCTGACAAGGCTGCTTCTCTCATGGGAAAGTCAGCTTCCAGAATTTGTATTAAGGTGAACCATCCAGGCTCAGGACCCTTGTGTAATTGCCAGTACCCCTTAATCAGCTGGAAGTAGTAAAAGAAAGAAAGCTACATCCAAATTCCCAAAATATTGCTTATAAACATTTGTTTTCATTGTAAATGGATAATGGTAATAGTTAACATCTCTCAAAAAGGGGGGGGAATATGATATAGGAATGATTAAAAATAGCTAGATTTTGGTTTATTGATACAAATCTGAGGTCAATTTTGTTATGCTGTATGTATTTTTCTACTCTTGATTAAGGTATGATGTTTATGTAACTTATTTAAATTTGTAATGTATAGCTAAGAAATGCAGATTAATAATCATCTATGATAACCAAACTTATAGCCATATTAGTTAGTGTTTTCTAGGTATACAAAGATATATTTTTATTAGATAGGTCGTCTTCAAACGCTTCAAAGACTTACAGAATACGGCATTTAAAATATTTTAAGAGCTTAGACTTTTCTGGATAGTGAGACAGGTCTACTCCCAACAGCATCAATGTATTTCAAGAGAATGATGGGCATTGAAGAAACTTCATGTGGAATTTACTTTGTGGCAACAGTTAGCCACTAGACAAAAACTGTTCTTGTATTGACTGCTTGGCAGTATGCTGTATAAACTGGACATGAATCTCCCATAGGAAAGTGATCTCTGAACTTTGGCAAAACCAGCAGAGATGATCCTTCAGGTTCTTGCTCTGGTGAGAACATTGCCAGGTATCCTTCAAGAAACAAGGAGAAGCGACTGACTGACCATGCCATATTTCCTGCATCACTGAAAGGTATGCCAGAGATATTAGGCCTATAGGTTGAAGATGGATGCCCCAACATTACAAAAGAACTTTGAGCGACTGTCCAGGCAGACAGGTGTCATCTTTGTCATTTGTCAATTTTGGAAATCACTTGCACTTCCTGTTTACTTGGGTAATATTATATCCTTTTGTGGTCTTTGATATAGTTGAAGGTTTAATAATTATAGGTATAGTTTTTCTTAGTTATTTTAAATGTATATTAGATATGAAGCTTCCCATTCAACAGAAAGTAGCCTAGAAAACTATGCCCACCTTCCCAAAAATGGATTATGGATGTTTGTGCTTATTTATAGTGTTGGGTATAATTTATTACAGATAATGAGATAAAAATGATATTAGATTTGGGGTTCTTCTTGTTTTAAAAAGAGAAAAAGGGGAAATGCAGTGGGATTTCCTTGTAATGTAAATATTTGTCCTCTCTATGGGTTTAAAAAAAGCTGATTGACCAAAGACAAACAGGAAACGAGGGCAGGGCTACAAGGCTAAGAAAACTCTAAGTACAGGATGAACAGACACAGATGCCAGACTCAAAGCCTCCAAATAGACACCGCAGGGTTGCAATGGGGACCTGATGATGAGACAGCAGCAGATACAGAGGAAGGAAGCTAGAATGCTGCTCTAAGAAAAGGTAGCAAGTTGAGTTTAGATGAAGGAGTTAGCAAGTTATATGCCTGGGCCCTGGGCCATGGGCCCTGGGTCAGTCAGTGTAAAAATATAAATACACAATGGAATACTACTCAGCAGTAAGAAAAAATGATATCCTAAAATTCGTAGGCAAATGGATGGATTTGGAGAATATCCTCCTGAGCGAGGTATCACAAACTCAGAAAGATAAGCAGGAGATGTACTCACTCATTAGTGGTCTCTAAACAAACAAACAAGAAAAAAAGCCAAGCATGCCCAAGTGGCAAACCACAACCACTGAACAGCTTGGGATCAGAAACACCCTGGACTGACCCTTCAAACCCCACTCCAACTATAGGAACACCTGACTCACTCTTGAGGGAGGGGGGACAAAGCTGGATTTGGTCAGGAGTGGAGACTGATCCAAGCATTATTGGGTCAGTGGGACCATAGGACTGTCTTCTCCCTGCCCAGGCAGGGGATGGGGAGTTGTGGAGAAGAAAAAATGACCTGTTGTGGCAGGAGGGGGAAGGGACCTTGAATAAGGATATACAGGGATGGAAAAAAAAATTCAGAGGGAAAGCTGAACACAAAGTAAATATATGTGTAACAGTCTTATTTGCATTATCACCCTTGATAAGTCATGCTTATGATTTTTATCTTCTTTATAGTTACTGTTAACTTATCAGCATTTTAAATTCACTTTACTGTTTTTCTTGATAAATACAAAATAAATAAAGAAGAAAAAATATAATTAAATAAATAAATAGATAGATAAATAAATAAATAAATAAATAAAAGGAAACTAGACTCTACTTCTAAATACTGTTTTTTTTTAATTTTCACATTTTATTAATACATTTTTCAAACATATTGAAATTAGAGAAATCAGCAAATAATTCTCCATACTCCCTGTAACCTGAAGCAGCAAGTAATCAATATCCTGATCTTTTCTTTTAATAAAGTCTCATTTTTTATCCATATATCACCTTGTTCAAACTCCTGTCCCCATCCCGTTCCTCCCAGTCACTCTCTAAATACTGTCTTTTACATTGAATGTTTCTTGTTCCCAAAGTTATTATGAATTAAATCAGAATTATCACAGATACTGTCACTAATGGATAACACTACAGATATCTGGGTTGTCCATGATTTATGCTTTCCTTTTAAGAAAATGCATTTATCTTGAATTTCTAGATCATATGATAGTGATGGCTGAAATCTGAGTGCCTCAGACATTTTACATATACTTAACTTTCTATTCTGACTGAGGACTGCTGCTGTCTTCCTCTGCTACTAGCTAGCAGAGATAATATCCAATAATAAACTTAAAGCCCCTTTCCATAGTAATCTTTATTATTGAATTTAACTTCTATTTTCCAAACTTGTCTCATTTTTAGAAAAATACAGTTTTTCATTTTCAAAAATATTCCTATATAGATGTTTCAGTTACATTTCTTTTCAATCTCTGTTTTCTAGAGAAATTTGTAAAGTTAGCAATGAAAGATAGTATTTGCATACACTACAAACACATGCATCTGTGTCTAACACTGATTGATGTGTTGACAGTTGGTGGTATATGTAGTTATATTAAATTTAGTCAGGTATTGACATGATTTGAGTTATAGAAGACCCAGGAATATTCAATTTAAATTTAACTTTAAAAAATCAAGGTTTCTCAATTATGATGATGGCTTAAAAGCTGAGATTTATGAGAGACACTATGAGAATGGACTATTAGATTAATATGAAAGAAAAAGTAAGTGAGGGTGCCCACTAAAGAGTAAGAATATAGGAAGAACATTCATCCCGCAAAATCTGACAGGTTCAGAAGTGTGGTGTACTTAGATTACACATTAAAGTGATCTTAATCAAGAGCTTAAATTGGAAGATAGAAGTTGGATCTCTACCTATATATAGATTATAGATTAGACCTTCTACACATGCAATCACGCACCCAGATGTGTTTTATCAAAAAAGACAGAAAAATTATGTATTTTTTATAGAGCAGACACACCTTTGATACTACTACTAATAACAATAAAAAGAAGTTACTGGTGGATGCCAGAAATAGGTAGCCACACTATTCTTAGTCCTCTTCCTATGAGGTCTCCACATTGTTGGACTTTTGTACTCACCCAATCTTGAGAGCTTTCCTAAAATGCCCCCCAACCTCTGTGTCTGTTTCTAGATTCTCTGTCTTAATAGTTGGTATGTGGACAGCAACCTATCTTATTCTTGTGTGCGTGTAAATATGGTTATATATATATAAAATATGTAATGTATATATATGAGCACAGTATACTCACATGTACATATGTATATATATTATTCTCATTTTTCATTTAGCATAAAAAGAATGGGTTCTAGTATGACTTATTTTTACATTTATATTACTATACTTTGTTCATCAACCCCATTTCTTTCTCTTATTATTCCTCTCCACCTACTGCTAGCATCCTTCCTCTTCCCAAGGGATCCCCTTGTGCTCTTATGACACGTATTGATCAACTTTTGTTTTCTGTACTGACCTTGAGTCCTCTTCCTCCTCTGTCATAGTCTCTCTTTCACTTTCATCTTACACACACACACACACACACACACACACACAGAGTCCTACACATACTCACACATGCAGACTGTAACACACACACACACACACACACTCCTATACATACTCACACACATACACACACAAAGTCCTAACATACTTACACAGGCAGACCCCAAAACACACAAACATAAACACACACATACACTTTGTTCTTTTCACCTCACTGAATTCCATTATATATTAATGATATAATATATAATTATGTACCATTCACAATCATCAATATTTTATAGAGGAGTTGGGTGCCATTACTTCTATAATTGATATGCCAAGGAAACACAATGAAATTTACTTAATATATTAAATCTGGAACTAAAATATCTTATGGAAACATTGTTGATGTATTAAAATTAATTTAATCCCAAAGCCTCATGAATAAGATAATACACCTGTTTTGAGGATTTTTAACTCATGTAGAGTAAAGCTTATCTGAGAGAGGATACTGGATAACAAATAGAACTGAAGAAGGATGAGAAGACAGAAGAAAAGCACTGTCTCTGACACAATTTCATTTGTTCATTGTCAGGAGAGGTGAGTTGATCTTGTGTAGTGTTTGTGTGTTTCTTCAAGAGGCCTTCAGAAAAGTGGACACAAATCTAATCCACATACCTCTCTGTGAACTGAATCAGATAGATGTTATAGTCTTTATTATAGACCTAAAAGTCAAAGACAACATCTACTGTTTAATTTCTGAAATCTTTTCACTGTTTCAGGAACACGTGAAGATGCAGATGGAGTAATGAAACCAAAGTGAGTAAGTAACGAGAGAAATGGCTTATTCTGGGGAAAATGTTCACTTATGTGCTTGAGTAGAAACAATCCTCAAATAAGCCCTCACAGCTGGGTAGGATAGTAGATCTGTACCAGAAGGCTTTCTAAAACTAAAAACCAATTTGATTTTCTGCTTTTAGTGAGTAAAAAACTGCTTGCAAAAAATGCCTGGGAGGGTTTTCTGAATTATATAAAATTGTAGTGTTGATAAGTTTCCAAAATAGAAGAATAATAAAATGTAACCAATTTTTGCTATAGTTTCTGTTTTAATGGGGCGTAAGCATGTCAGAATTACATTATAAGAAACCATACAATTTCACTCAGAAGATCTTATAACCCTGCGTTAGTCATTGGGAAGTAATTTTATGTACTGAAATTTCTTTTCTGCAATTGAATTTTACTATAATCCAAATTTAGTATAAGATGCATAGAAGAGTGCCTATGTTTTCTGCTCACTTCACACAAGTGAATTTGACTTAAGCCAAACAAGAGGTGCAATGAGCTTATTGTTTGGAAAACTTATTAGACATGGGCGATGATAGATTTTCAGGGGAGATTATTAACTTTTTCTAAGGCAGTTCTTTATTGCCAAATAGTAAACAAACTGTTAGTCAAACAAGTGACTTATAAAATGAGGTAACATGTAATTCATAGTCTAGTGATGTTAAAAATATTTCTTGTGATGAAAACAAGTCTCTGGGGGTAGAGTTACACAGAAGAAAATTTTAGGTGGTAAATATAACCAATAATATACACCATTCATTTAGTGGGAGACTCAGTGCCTCCTCAAGAGCACAGTGAACTGATGGCAGATAGAGTCCAGGCAATGCAGGAGAGAAGGGAGGAAGCAGAGTTCCAATGAGGATGCAGAAGGAAGGATGCAAGGAGAAAGTAAATTACCTTGAGTGAGTTTGTGGTCCTTAATTTTCCTGTGACTAGATGCATTCAGGGCTAGAACTAAACATTTGTGGTTATGAGTTAAGATTTGATAAAATTTCTTGTGATAAAAAAGAAAAGTGTTTCTACAGATGAACTCAGCCAAGCACAAAGGACTCAGGGGCTAGAAAAACAAGTCCTTTACATCAAATTATGAGAGTGAGCAAGCCTTTGTGCATGAGGCAGATGGGAGTTTGTCTTCCATTACTCTGCCTATTGAACACAAATGACATTTTACTTTGTTTTCAGAAGTCTGGGATTCACCAAAGCCTCTCACTGAAGAGTAATTTTTTTTTATTTGGGGAACTTGAGAGCAATACACACACAAGTATTAATTTTATCCTCATTCTTATAGAAAGTAAAGTAAAAATGGATCAGTTTCATCTTAAGCATCATGGTAGTTCACTCACCTGTGTTCTTGTTCCCATCTGTTGCTCAGAAAATACTTGTTATAGCAGAAATGCACACTGGAATGTCAATGAAAAATTGGGAAATAAAGCTCCCTCCAACATCTATGGTATCTTTGGTGGTGAAAGTGGTCTACAGCTCTATATGAACCTTGCTATGCTGCATATTTTCAAAAAGCTAAAACTTATCCCCAAGCCTGTTCTTTTAATCGGTTATTATGACTATAAGAGGCTTGGCCAGGCCAAATCAATGAGGAGAATTTCAACAGATGTATATCACAAGTACTTTACATCTATGTGTAGACTTCCACAAATTTTTGTGATTATATACTTTTAGGATTTAGCACCATATCTCTGGATATAATTCCTACTTGACATATGTAAAACTCTTTACTTCTAATTGTTATCATTTTGCAGGCAATTCCCATTATGGAAACTATGAATTTTGCCTTTTTTCTCTCCTGTGGTATATTATACACCAAAATATGCACAGAAATTCTTTCCATTTGCTTTTTTCTCACTCCATTGTCAAGGCACACATAACAATGTAATACGTAAATAGTTGAATGTTGGCTATTTTAATATTTTTTGTTATACTTTTAAGCTTCCACACAGGATAGTCTCATCTGAAGTATATAATTTGTTCACAGTGATTATTTTCCCATTCTTCCACAATTTTCACTTTCCCCAGATAAATCCCATTGTTTTTATATTAGATTAATTTTAGTATGTCATTCATTCAGTCACAAAGTTTGCCTGTTGTCTTTAGGTTTACATGTGTCAATACTTTCTAGTTCTCTCTGGTGTCCTCTAATTAACACATATGGACTTAATTCCCTTTGCTCATTGCAAACTCAGATATCTCCTTTGATTTGCTCTTGTACCAACACTTTGATCTGCTAAAACCATGTACTTTTTCATTCTGGATTTTTCTTTCCCTTTTAACAAGTGCATCTTGTGATAGATTCCAGGAAAAGAGCTACTAGGAAATAACATGTTTTTCTTTGTTTTGTGAAAATGTAGTTTCCACATTAAAAAAAAATGACTTATTAGATCCAGGATGTCAGATGAATTTGGCTTATGTATCCAAGATGAAAATGTAATTAATTTATAATTATTAAAGTTTTATTGAGAAATTGGAAGCATGCCATGCTAATAAAGATATCCCCACATGGCAGAGCATAAATAAGGAATATAGGTAAACTTAAAATGTAAGAGCTAGGTAGTAAAAACCCAGAGCTATTGGATGAGCATTTGTAATTAATATTGAGCCTCTAAGTGAGTATTTGAAAATGGCTGCAGGACAGTAAAAGTCCACCTATAATGTTGTTATTTTAAGTTATGAATATATTTAGCTTATATGAAAATTCAAAAATTAGCAAAGTTTCCTCATATGCCTCCTTCAGTTGCCAATTATTCACATTTTTACAATAATATTTGTACATTTATTAAGTCAGTAAATAAATTATTAGGTAAAATATCAGTTCAATCATTATATTTCTTTGCTTCTTTCTTAATATTTGATTTGGTTCCAGAAATTTTTAATTTTCATGTTTATGTATGCTGCTCCTGCTCACAAAATTTTTAATTTCCATTATTTTTGATGATCTTGTATATCCTTCAAATTTTCTTCATTTATTTGTGTCAGGGGGCTGTATGCTATGGTTTGCATGTTGAGGTCAGAGAACAACTTTCAGAAGTTAGTTTGTTCATTCCACCAAGTGGTTGTTCTGGGAATTAAATTGAGATTTCACACATGACAGCTGACACCTTTACCTGCTCAGCTACTGCTCATCTATCTCATAGCCCTACAGCCTCTTTTATTTATTTATTTATTTGCTTACTTATTCATTTATTCATTCATTCATTTATTCATTTATTTATTTATTTATTTATTTATTTATTTATTTATTTATTTATTTATTTATTTATTTATTTATTTTTAGACACTACTAGTGATTAAGCCAGGGTGTCATGCTTGCAAAATAGTATTCTATGACTGTCTTAAAGAATGCTCATTAGGCCCTTCTATGTTGTGATGTATCAACTAAAATTCTCTTAATATCTTCATGAGGAGAAAAATGAGTAATGATTTTAGTGATCAAATATATACCTAAGTGTTTAATTTTGGTTGCTATTGTGAGTGGGGTTATTTCTTTTTATTTATTTATTTATTTGTTTGTTTATAAAATAAAGTCTTTTGTACCTCCTTGCTCCCCATCCCTTCTCCTCCCAATCCCTCCTGGTCAGCCTTCAGCCTCCCTCCTACCTATCCTCCCACCCACTCCCTCAAAAGACAAGAAGTCCCAAGGTGGATCAGCTCAGCATCCACTCCAGGCAAGTTCAATTTCCTCATCCTAATGTTATGACTGGGTTAGATGTTCTCTGAAGGGAATGGGCTCTGAAGTGCCAGCCCACTCACAGAACACAATCTGATCCCTCCCCTTGAGGCTCCACATACTGCCCATTCCAATTAACAGTTGCCTATCCTTGGAGGGCCTAGCTTCTTTTCCTGATGATTCTCCTGTGGCTGTTCTTAATTCAGTGAGCTCCCCAGAGCTCTAGCCAGCCATCACTGTGGGATTTATTTCTTTATTCCTTTTGCTTCCTCTTTAGAAAGCTTATTGTTAGTCCTCTGATCTACGTGGTAATTTGCTAATCATGAAACTTTTTAAAATTCATTTCTATTCTAGGTTATTTCACTTTATTTGTTCATTTGAACTTTATCTGTCCTTTTTAAAATTTCTTGTGATATATTATTTAATTATCTATTTGAAACATTTTTTGTTAAATTTAACTATTTTTTGGAGGAAATTCCATGCATGAATAATGTATCTACAAAATTTCCACTCCATTTTCTTCCCTTCCAGTTCTTGTACACCACAATCTATCTTCAATCACTGACTTCTGTTTAAAATTATTTCTTTGTATGTGTCTGTCTGTCTGTGTAGCCCATTGTGTTCATTTAGTATTGCTTCTCTGTATGAGTTTAGGGTCTTACTACTTAGCATTGGCTAACCAAACATGGGGTTTGTCCCTAGAAAAGACTGATTCTTTCTCAATAAACATGGATTGCTGTAGCTGGAAATCAAAAACTATATATATAAACGATCACGTCAAAAGACTAAAGACGAGAAAAACATAGTTAACTAAAAAAGATTCCAAAAGTAGACCTTCGAGGGAGAGGATCAAGACAAAAAGCCAACATTCTCTTGTGAGAGTTCCCGACCAAGTACACAGTTCGGGCCAACGACACAAGAGTTCAAACATACAATATAAAAATAAAAAGGTTTCCTTAAAAACGCTCCAGCGCGCTACAACCTTATCCTTTCATTTTCTCTTAAAACCATCTCTATTTTATAAATGATTTTCACAAAATAAACCCCATTTAAAACATATCTCACGACAAATTTTTACCACAATAAGTTGCCTACAGCTCTTCATATAAAGGCAGATCCTCATGAGATTTTCCTCATCCACATCAACATGTCAAATGGTATTGTAATTATGCAGGCTTTGTTAGATAATCATATTGATAAAACTTTATTGGTGAAGATTCTCTGGTATGTACAGAAAAGACTATCTTGTAGCAAATGCCCTGGTCTACTGTATCTTACTACCTTTACTACCCCTTTTGTGAGATGTTCCCTGAGCCTTGGGTTGCATTGCAGATATATTATTTGGGTTGGGTACACCATAGTCAGTTATTCTCTGAATTTTTAAAGTTGTAGATTTTTGTAACAGTTTCCATATTCTGCAAAAGTGTTTCTTTGATGAAAAGAGAGCTACAGAAATTATACTGCTTTAGGAATATGGCATCAGTAGATTCTCCTTTATTTCAGTTATCTCAACAGTCATGTGTAGTTGGCTAGGTTTACAGGACCAGACACAGATCATTTCCTAGTGAGCACGTTTTAAGTACATGTGGATGGCTGCTGGTTACTCCCAAGACAGTGCTAGAAACTGACCTTTCAAGAACTGGTTGGTCATTGTTTTGTGTTTGTAGGCTCTTCAGATGTGTAGAACTACTGATTCCTTTGCTTTCTTGGCAGCTTGCACAGTAACTTCAGATATTATAAGAGCTAGTCCTCAGGGAGGGGCTTTGAGGTCAGTGTCAGATCATTTTCTTCAAGTCTTGTGTCCAAAGTATGTGGTGTCTTCAGCAATAAGGTTTTACCTTAAAAGTCTGTAAAGCAAACAAGGGCAAGGATCATAACTCATATTGCTTTTGAAGTGTCTGTAATTCTCCTGAAATCATGAATAAAGGTTTCCAATACCTGAAACTGTTTTTTGGTTTAGACACTTTATTGATCTTGGTGCTCCAAGAGATAGCACATCACTTCATTTAAACTATTCCTTTATCTCCCTCACATACATATGAAATAAAAAGATGCACACATATGATTTTGTTTATACATGCATATATAATACACATACATTGTATGTGTTTTTATGAGCTTACTTAAAAATACATATATATATTATATAATTATGTCTTACTATAGCTTTTGTATATCTTCCAGGTGCTCTTTTGGTTATTATTACCCCTCCCTCCTTCTTTCCCTCTATCAACCTCCATAGTTAAGGTCATAAAAGTAGATTTAGATTCCACTTTCTTGAGGATGACTCTGAGAGTAACACCTGAAGAAATACATAATAAAAAAACAAAAAATTTACTCTTAAGATGTTTGTCTATTGGTAATAAAAATAAACTCTGTTCAATCAACCAGATATTTTAATATTATTTTGTAATTAATCATGCTTGTTATCACATTGTTTCCATATGAGATAGTGAACAGGAAGTTGAGTATTTTAAAATATCTAGAAATTTACACTCTAAGATCGTTCTGGCTTGAAGTTATTCTTAGTGAAATTGAGAAAATCTAGTAAAACTTATTTTAGAACACGATGTAAGTGTTTATATCAAACATGAGTGCTCAATTGTATTGAATGTGAATTGTATTAAGTTGATCTGAATATTTTCCTCATATGTGCTCCATGATTAGCTGTCAGTGGCTTACACTAATAATGAATTTAAAAAGTCTGACTATTTCTTTTTTATTATTATTATTTTTCTTCTTTATTTTGTATTTATCAAAAAACAGTAAATGAATTTAAAATGCTGAAAAGTTAACAATAACTATAAAGAGGATAAGAATAATAAGCATGGCTTATCAAGAGTGCTAATGCAAATAAGATAGATAAACATATATTTACTTTGTGTTCAGCTTTCCCTCTGAATTTTTTTTCCATCCTTGTATATCCTTATTCAAGGTCACTTCCCCCTCCCACCACATTAGGTCATTTTACTTCTCCACAACTCCCCATCCAATCCCTGGGAAGGGAGCAGACAGTCCTATGGTCCCACTAACCTAATAATGTTTGGATCAGTCTCCACTCCTGGCCAAATCCAGTTTTGTCCATCCTCCCTCTAGGGTGGATCAGGTGTTCCTATAGTTGGAGTGGGGTCCGAAGGGTCAGTCCAGGATGTTTCTGATCTCAAGCTGTTCAGTGATTGTGGTTTGCAGCTTGGGCATGCTTGGATTTTTTCTTGTTTGTTTGTTTAGAGACCACTAATCAGTGAGTATATCCACTGCTTATCTTTCTGAGATTGTGATACCTGGCTCACGAGGATATTCTCCAAATCCATTCATTTGCCTGCGAATTTTAGGATATCATTTTTTCTTACTGCTGAGTAGTATTCCATTGTGTAGATGTACCACAGTTTGTTAATCCATTCTTCAGTTGAGGGACATCTAGGTTCTTTCCAGGTTCTTGCTATTACAAATAATGCTGTATAGTTGAGCTAATACCTTTGGAGTGTGAATGTGCCTCTTTAGGGTATATACCCAGAACTAGAATTGCTGGGTCCTTGGGGAGATTGATTCTCAATTTTCTGAGAAACCACCATATTGCATTCCAAAGTGGCTGAACAAGCTTACAATCCCACCAACAATGGAGGAGTGTTCCCCTTGCTCCGCATCCTCTCCAACATAGGCTGTCATCTGTGCCTTTTATCTTAGCCATTTATCAGGTGTTAGGTGGTATCTCAATGTTGTTTTGATTTGTATTTCTCTGATGGCTAAAGATGAAGAGCACTTTTTCAGGTGCCTTTCAGCCATTTGTAGTTCCTCTACTGAGAATTCCCTTTTTAGACCTGTACCACATTTTTTGATAGGGTTATTGAAGATTTTGGGCTCTAAATTCTTGAGCTCTTTGTATACCTTAGAGATCAGTCCTCTATCACTTGTAGGGTTGGTGAAAATCTTTTCCCATTCTGTAGGATGTTGTTTTGTCTTATTGACAGTGTCCTCGGCTTTGCAGAAGCTTCCTAGCTTCAGGAGATACCACTTATTGATTGCTGGTCTTAGTGTCTGTGCCACTGGTGTTATATTTAGGAAGTGATCACCTGTGCCAATTTGTAGAAGTGTATTTCCCACTTTCTTTTCTATCAAGTTCAAAATGGTTGGGGTAAAGCTGAGGTCTTTGATCCACTTGGATTTGAGTTTTGTGCAAGGTGACTGGCTCGGATCTATTTGCATTTTTCTACACACTTCCATCCATCTATGCCAACACCATTTGTTAAATATACTATCTTTTTACCATTGAATGTTTTGGGCCTCTTTGTCAAAGATCAGGTGTTCATAGGTTTTTGAGTTAATGTCTGGATCCTCAATTCTATTCCATTGGTCCACAAGTCTGTTTTTATGCCAGTACCAGGCTGTTTTTATTACTGTAGCTTTATAGTATAGCTTGAAGTCAGGGATGGTGATACCTCCTGAGGTTCTTTTGTTGAGTAAAATTGTTTTGGGAATCCTGGCTTTCCTGTTATTCCAAATGAAATTGAGTATTGTTCTTTCAAGGTCCAAAAAATAATGTGTTGGGATTTTGATGGGCAGTGCATTGAATCTGTAGATTGCCTTTGGTAGAATTGCCGTTTTTACTATGTTGATCCTACCAATCCAGGAACATGGGAGAGCTTTCCATTTTCTGATATCCTCTTCAATTTCTTTCTTCAATGATCTGAAATTTTTGTCAAATAAGTCTGTTACTTCTTTGGTTATAGTTACTACAAGGTATTTAATACTATTTCCAGCTAATATGAAGGGTAATGTTTCCCTTATTGCTTTTTCAGCTCTTCTATCTTTAGTGTATAGAAGGGCTACTGATTTCTTTGAGTTAATCTTGTGTCCTGCTACATTGCTTAAGGTGTTTATCAGCTATAGCAGTTCCTTGGAAGAATTTTGTGGGTCATTTATGTATATAATCATATCATCTGCAAATAGAGATAGCTTCACTTCTTCTTTTCCAATTCGTATCCCCTAATCTCTTTTTGTTCCCTTATTGCTTTAGTTAAAATTTCGAGAACTATATTGAATAGATAAGAGGAGAGAGGGCATCCTTGTCTAGTTCCTGACTTTAGTGGGATTGCTTTGAGTTTTTCTCCATTAAGTTTGATACTGGCTGTTGGCTTCTTGTAAATTGCCTTTATTATATTTAGGTATTCTCCCTGTATTCCTGATCTCTCCAGGGCTTTAATCATAAAGGAGTGTTGGATTTTGTCAAAGGCTTTTTCTGCATCTAAGGATATGATCATGTGGTTTTGTTCCTTTAACTTGTTTTATGGTGGATAACATTTACAGTTTTTCATATGTTAAACCAGCCATGCATTTCTGGGATGAAGCCTACTTGGTCATGGTGGATGATATCTTTTATACATTGTTGTATACGGTTTGCCAAGATTTTGTTGAGAATTTTCGCATCAATATTCATGAGGGAAATTGGTCTGTAATTCTCCTTCTTTATTGTGTCTTTGAGTGGCTTGGGTATTAGGGTGATTGTGGCCTCATAAAAGGAATTTGGCAATATTCCTTCAGTTTCTACTGTGTGAAATTGTTTGAGGAGTAACGGTAGTAATTCTTCTTTGAATGTCTGGTAGAATTCGGCACTGAAACCATCAGGACCAGGGCTTTTATTTTTGGGGATGTTTGTAATGACAGCTTCAATTTCCTTAAGGGTTATAGGCCTGTTTAGGTAATTAATCTGATCTTCATTTAATTTTGGTAGATGGTACCTGTCCAGAAAGCTGTCCATTAATTCTAGGTTTTCCATTTTTGTGGAATACGGATTTTCAAAATATGATCTGATAATTCTCTGTATTTCCTGGGGGTCTGTTGTTATGTCCCTCTTTTCATTTCTGATTTTGTTGATTTGAACACTCTCTCTCTGGTTTTTGATTAGTTTGGCTAAGGGCTTATCTATCTTGTTAACTTTTTCAGAGAACCAACTCTTAGATTCATTGATTCTTTGTATTGTTCTTTTGGTTTCAATTGTATTGATTTCAGCTTTAAGTTTGATTATTTCCTGCTATCTACTCCTTCTAAGTGAGTTCACTTCTAATTGTTCTAAGGCTTTCAGCTGTGCTGTTAGGTCTCTAGTGTGGGATTTCTCTAGGTTTTTCATATAGGCATCTAGCACTATGAATTTTCGTCTTAATACTGCTCTCATTGTATCCCACAAGTTTGGATAAGTTGTAGATTTATTTTCATTGAATTCTAGGAAGACTTTGATTTCTTTCTAAATTTCTTCCTTGACCTAGAGATGGTTCAGCTGAGTGATGTTTAGTTTCCATGAGTTAGTAGGCTTTCTTTGCGTTTTGATATTGTTGAACTCTAACTTTATGCCCTGGTGGTCAGATACGTTACAAGGGATTATTTCCATTTTTTGTATCTGTTGATATTTGCTTTATGACCAATTATGTGGTCAATTTTGGAGAAAGTTTCATGAGGAGCTGAGAAATATGTATATTCCTTTGCCTTTGGGTAGAAGGTTCTATAGATATCTGTGACATCCATTTGCATCATAACCTCATTTAGACTCCTTATTCCTCTGTTGAGACTCTGTCTGGTTGATCTATCCAGGCTTGAAAGTGGGGTATTGAAGTCTCCCACTATTAGGGTGTAAGAATTGATGTGGGATTTGAGCTTTAGCAGTGTTTCTTTTACATTTGTACGTACTCCTATATTAGGGGTATTAATATTTAAAATTGAAATCTCCTCTTGACCAATTTTTCCTGTGATGAATAAGTAGTGACCATCTTGTTCCCTTTTAATTGCTTTTAGCTTAAAGTCTACTTTGTTAGATATTAGGATTGCAACCCCTGCTTGTTTCTTAGGTCTGTTTGACTAGAAAATCTTTTCCCAACCCTTTATTCTAAGTCTGTGTCTGTCTTTGCAGTTGAGGTGTGTTTCTTGTAGGCAACAGAAGGATGTCTTCTGTTGTTGTATCCATCTTGTTAGTGTGTTACGTTTTATAGGAGAGTTGAGACCATTGATATTAAGGGAAATTAGTGACCATTGATTGATATTTCCTGCCATTTTTGGTGGCAACTTGTTTGTATTTCCTTTCTCTAGGTTATTCTTCTGTGGACTTATTGGTTATTTGTTATTTCGTGGGTGTATCTGGGGTCCTTAGGTTGGAGTTTTCCCTCTAATACTCTCTGTAGTGCTGAATTGGTAGATAGGTATTCTTTCAATCTGACTTTGTCCTGAAATACCTTGTTTACTCCATCTATGGTAATTGATAATTTTGCAGGGTATAATATTCTAATTTGGCAGCCATGCTGTTTTAGCATCTGCATAATTTCTGACCAAGCCCTTCTAGCTTTCATCGTTTCCATTGAATAGTCAGGTGTTATTCTGATGGGTCTGCCTTTATATGTGAGTTAGTCGGTTTCTTTTGCAGCTCTTAAAATATTTTCTTTGTTCTGTTTGTTTTGTGGCTTGATTATAATGTGGCGCACTTACTTTTTTTTTTGGATCATATCTATTTGGTGTTCTGTAAGCCTCTTGTATCTTTATAGGCATTTCCTTCTTCCGGTTAGGGAAGTTTTCTTCTATGGTTTTATTGAAAACATTATCTGTGCCTTTCAGCTGGTATTCTTCTCCTTCTATTTCTATTATTCTCAAATTGGGTCTTTTCATGGTGTCCCAGATTTCTTGAAAATTTTGATTTATGGCTTTTTTAGTTTTACTATTTTCTTTGTCTGATATATCTATTTGAGCTACTGAGTCTTCCACTTCAGAGATTCCATCTTCCATCTCTTGAACTCTGTTCGTTATGCTTGTATCTGTGGTTCCAGCTTTTTTCTTCAGGTTTTCTATTTCCATCTTTGCCTCATTTTGTGCCTTTTTTTATTGCTTCTCTTTCAGCTTTTATTTCAGCTTTTAGTTCCTGTCATGTTTCTTTCATAGTTTTGTTCATCTCTTCCAATTTTTTGTTTGTATTTTCTTCTATTTCTTTAAGACTTTTTTTCATATCATCTTTGAGAGCTTCGATGATCATCAACAAGGAATTTTTG
Source organism: Sigmodon hispidus (assembly GCA_004025045.1). Taxonomy (NCBI): domain Eukaryota; kingdom Metazoa; phylum Chordata; class Mammalia; order Rodentia; family Cricetidae; genus Sigmodon; species Sigmodon hispidus. The sequence continues at coordinate 80,777 of PVIH01000553.1, read as the reverse complement.
GTGTTGCTTCCTTCTGTTTCCTCTTCATTGCTCAGTTCAGGTCTTGTATTTGTAAGATTGCCACTCTCTTCTGGAGTTACCATGTTGTTCTTTGTATTATTATGTAATTTTTTGCACTGATGTTTGCCCATGGCTTCAGTGGGTCACGATTAGATTGGTTCTGGTCAGTTGTGGCACTCGGGCTTGTGTGCCTCCTGTCACCTCTCTGGGTGGGGTCTGAGTCTGTCCTTCAGGGACCCCTGTAGTTGTCTGTTCGCTCAGTTCGATGTCGCGCTGGGTAGCAGTGCAAATTCCCTCAGAAGGAGCTGTGGGTATGGTGACAGGCAGAGTTCATCTGCACGTGCTCCATAGTGCGCTGAGACTCTGCAGACAGCACTTGGTCCCAGAAGCAGAATCCTAAGCTATGGGAGTTCAACTCTCCCTCCCTGGCTGGGATATAGGCGCTTGGGCCTGGTGACCCCTCCTCACATCTGGACGGGTCGGAGTCTGCCCTTCAGGGACCCCTGTAGTTGTTATTTTGCTCAGTTCGAGGTGGCGGTGGGTAGCCATGCAGATCCCCTCAGCCGGAGCTGTGGGTATGGTGACAGGCAGAGTTTATCTGCCCCCTGCTCCAGAGTGCCCTGGGATTCTGCAGACAGCACTTGTTTCCAGAAGCGGAACCGGACAAGTCTGACTATTTCATGCCACAAATAATATACTACTACTCCTCAATCTGGATGAAAATGTCACAGAAAATATGGAGATTAGATTTTTATAGCAGAATCCCGGAACACAAATCTGAACTTATTTATTGTATCATGATATGCCATTATTGAATGTTTTTTACTATCTTTTGGATTTTTAAAATTTTTGGAAAGAAAGCATGTTAAAAAAGAACAGGATATTCTAACAGTGTTTGCCATTTTCACATGTAACTAAACTTGACATTGTCTCTTCAGGCACTGCCCTAACAAATCCATTAAAAATCCTGAAATGTACGTGCAAAGGTTGAAAGTAGGAATAGATTCTTATAGCTGTGATTTTTTTTTAACATCCCTCTAAGTTATCAATTTCTAACTGGAAACGATGTGGTACACATGAGAAAAATGAGTTGGAAGATAGACTTCTACAGGAAAGGTGTTAGCAGCTTCAGTTTATATCATTGCCAGCAGAGATTATTATTTTATAATGAAAATTTACTAGAATGAGTACATTATTTTTAATATACATTTTACTAATATGTATTATATTATAATATATACTTATACATATATATGTATATATATTAGTCATCAGCCACTTTAGATTATGTTCTCATCTCCCCCTTACAAAGTAAGGCCAAAGGACATTAAATATTATTTGGATACTTTAAATATTCAAAATCTGGGTTAATGTAATAGCTCAGCATGTAAAGATGCTTATAACTATGCCTGATAGCCCGAGTTCTGTTTCCTCAACTCCATAGTACAAGGAGAGAATAGATTTAGTCAATTCATGCAAGATATTCTCTGATCTCCACAAGTGAGCATTGCATGCATATATGTATGGGTATACACCCAAGTGTGCACACACACTATATAAGGCAATACATTTTTAAACTTCAAATTAATCATAATTGACATATTAAATAGTATTATTTACTTCTCTCAATTTGTAGATACATTTCCTGTAGAGAGAGTTGGGGTTCCATTTCTCTTTTCTGACATGCTGTCTTCATACGCTAGTTTTATCTGACGTAATTTTTATAAATTAAAAACCTCACCAATTTCTTATGAAAAGTAATACTTTTTATAAGACAGTTCCAGAAATTGAATGGATGATGGAAAAATCAATAAAACAAATGCATTTTAACTGATCATTTTAAAGGTAGAAATCAAAACTTTATGAGAGAGCCAAATCTGTGTAGAGGCGGGATTGTAAAGCACAAATAATGGCAATTGAGGGAAAAGTTAACTGCAGTGTTGGGCATCGTGTTACAAAACTACTCCAGAGCTTATTGTATTCATGAAAAGACTGAATTAGACTATGTATAAAATTTCTCAATGGTAGCAAAGATCATTTATTCATCTGTGTTGTACATTGCAAAACATTCGTCAAACTACATATTCAACTATATATACCTATAATCCTTGGTACCTTTCTACCCTTAGAAGTTTATTAGTGAGCAAAAATTATATGTCTATATAAGTTTGACTTTACTTTATTTTCTGGAATTTTAATATGACTTTCTATGCTTGTTTTAGTTGATGAGGTCATTATTTTCATACTGTAGATGAACATCAATGTCCCCACAATTTTTTTTTTATAACACCAAGAATCTGTGTCAAAGTGGCAGTTCTGATCATTACATTATATCTTTTCTTGTTCCATCTGGATTTGGGGAAAATACCTATGTTTTCAGTCTTTCCTATTCTGCCTATTAAAATCCCTTGCTGAATACCTCAGGCATGAAACTCTCCAGGTCACAGGAGCAATTGCTTGGAAGTATCTTTAAAAGTCTATAATACAATGCTGAAAAGTGAGGAAGTCATACTGGCAGCAGCTTGAAGACTTGATATCATATAAATAATCAGAAATAGAGGAAAGTATGCATGCTCCACTGCTGTGCAGCTCAGAATCCTGTGCTTAGGAAATGGCATCACTCACAATGAATTTCCTCACCTCCACTCAACATAATTAAGATGTTCCTACCCCCGCAAGCCATGTCCACAAGCTAACCTAACCTAACCAATCTCTCATTGGGACTTCATTCCTGGATTGTGTGAAGTTGGCAAATACAGTTTCTTATCATAAAAGTGGCACAGCTTTTAGAAGATAGATTCTAATGTAGATCTTCAAGTTATTAAATGGTGTTCCCAGTCTTTTGCTCATTAGCCATGAGTTAAAGGCCTTGTTTTACTATGCAGTCCTGCTAATGGTTGTGACCACTATAATCAGAAGCTTCTATGTCCTGCCCAGCTGGTCCCACATCTGTCCAGTAGCTGTTCAGTCACAAATAAACATACAGAGGCTTATATTAATTGTAAACGGCTTGGTCTATAGCCCAGGCTTATTACTTGCTAATTCTTACTCTTTAGCCCATAATTCCATATGGCTTGGTACATTTGCTTCAGTGCAGTATTCTTGTTTTGCTTCCTTTGCATCTGCTGATCTCTCTGTTCTGCTCTTCCTCTTCCCAGAGTTCTCCTTGTCTGGTCACCCAGCTTCTAGTCAATCAGCATTTTATTAAACCAATATTTATGTGACAAATCTTTACAGTGCACTAGAATACAGTCCCTCAGCATTTCAGTAGCTCTTGCTACTTTCTTTGCAGTCAAAACACTCAGCACAGTTATATAACAATATCAAGACTTTTTCTGTATATTCTATCTTTACATGGCTTATTATTATTTTTTATCCTATTTTGAAGGACTTCATAATTTTTCTTTTTGTTCTTTTCATTCTCAAGCATACACATATTTTTAAACACACTGGAAACCAGAGTTTTTCATCCAACAGGACCTGTTATTTTTGTGTATTTCTTATTTTTTTTCTGATCACAAATTTAAACAGCTAAGGAGTGGCTAGGATTAAAGGCTTGTTCCACCCAGCTCCTTGGTTTGTTAGACCTTAGATTCATAGCAGAGGTACTGGCAGGAACCATAACACCACCTAAACTCTGAGGGATTTTAGGGTTCATTCACACTGCCCTCAAGTAGAGCACCACTACCAGCTTCTCATAAACTTCATTTAAGTGTTGCTTATGGATCTTCTTTAAAAAGCCTCTCTAAAACTGAGTTCTAAGACCTCTCTTAAAGAAGCCTCACCTCGGCTACCACCAGCAAACAGGGCCCTCTAGAGAGAATGTTGCTACCAAGAAGCCATCTTTGACTCAATTCTTTTTTTGTCTAAATGAACAGAAATCTTAAATCTATCATATATAGCTAATGCTTGTACCAAGTCTCCTATGAGATTTGGGGAACCTGCTATGTTACTGCTCAAGACAGCATGACACTCTGTACCATTTGAGAAACACAACTAGGACGTTGTTTATGGCTTTGATTCTATATACTAGAACCCTTTTCTGGCTTTATATGGATAGAAGGCCAGTTATAGTCATAAGTTTCTGTGTCTTACTTGGCCAGTTCCTTAGCCATTTAAACCCACATAATCACACAAAGGTTTATATTAATTACAAGCTGTTTGGCCTATTGCTCAGGTTTATTACTTGTTAGATCTTACTCTTATTCTCACCCATGATTCTATTATATTTAACCACTTGGCTTTGCACCTTTGCTTCAATGCAGCATTCTGGTATTGCTCCTCTCTATCAGCTGGCATCTTCTTCTGCTCTTCCTCTTCTCAGATGTCTCTTTGTCTGGTAGCCCCACCTATAATTCTTTCCTGGCTGTGGCCAATTAGTGTTTTATTAAACTAATACTTATGACAAATCTTTGCAGTGTAGTAGATCTTGGTCTCACAGCATACCATAGTTCCAAAGCAATGGGATCAACTTATTATAGATTGATATTATAGTGCTTTGATTGTAATTAGCCCTCATAATCACCTATGAAATGACACTATTAGGAAGCAGGGCTCTGTTGGAGTAGGTATGACTTTGTTAGAGGAAGTGATTTACTATGGGAGCAGGCTTTGAGGTTTCCTATGCTCAGGATACTGTAGTGTTCCAGTCAACTTCCTGAGGCCTTCAAGATGAAGAATGCTTAGCTACTACTCCAGTGCCATGTCTACCTAAATGCAGCCATGTTCTCTGCTGTAATATAATAGACTAAATCTCTAAAGTGTAAGTGAGCCCTCTCAATTAAATATTTCCCTTTATAAAAGTTGCTATGGTCATGGTGTCTCTCTTCACAGCAATAAAAACCCTAACTAAGACAAATAACTCTAAGACAAATAAAGCTTTCATTTGTGTAGTTAATCAATCTTGTTTACATTTGTATAATCCATTGCATTTATAGTCATTCAAGATATGTCCTATAGTGACAGAAGATAATACTTGTAATGGAACAGTAGACACTAAGGCATGTTTTAGATTCTCTCTTGTTCTTTTTAGACCAATAAAGGTACTTTGTTCCTTTTGTTCTCACAATACATTGCTATCTAGGTACTGCCTCTGTTCATAGATAAATAGATTTTTGTAGTACCCTGTAAATGGGTTCTTCCAATATACAAGTAGATTTGAGCCCTATCATGAACTGAAGTGATGACATACTGTGTATTACATCAATGATTTTTGCAAATTGAAATCAAACTAAGATATTTTTATCATCATAACTTTTATTTTTATTGTGTTAAACAAAAAATATTAAGATATAATTCAATGTAAACAATTATAATTTATATAGTGTATGAACAATGAAGTTTACAAGTTCAAAAGCCCACAATTTTGATCACTTTCCTTCACAGTCAAGGCTATCATAACTCCCGTCTCAATGTCCAAAGTTGTTATGACTAAGAATGACTATGTCTTAGTGCCTCAATAGGAACCAAGGTACCTAAGTCTTAGTAAGAATGATTCTATTTTTATTTATTTAACCTTTCATCTATTTCAGATTTAAAAATGTGTCTTTTAGATTCATTCATGCATTTAATTTTGACATGTGTAATGGATGCAGATTCTACTTCCAGCTGTGGTCAGCCCAGAAATCTGTGATTTGCCTTCCTAGATCTACTCTTGCCTCTGCTTGCTCCTAATTGTAGTTGAACTACATAATCACCTGCAAAAGGTGCCATTTCCTAGGTTGTGTCCATCTCCTCCAGAGGAAGAGGAAGATTCCTCAGAGATTGTGTCTCCTAGAAATGTCTGTGTCTCTCCAGCACTGGGATATAATCATATACTTTTGATTCTGGATTCTAGGAGCATGGGTCTTCAAGTTGATTCCACTGATGGATGATGTGTCTAGTTTTGTGACAATACCAAACATTAAAAAAATTAATATAGCTCGATAGTACCACTTGCAATTGGAGATGGTGTTACCTCTATTTGTTCTTTTATTATTCAGGATCATTTTAACTATTTACTGTTTTACTCATAGTAATTTTCCTGTCTCACCCTCCCAGTATTAGGATGACAGGCATGAACCAACATTTGTTTTTGCACCTTCATGTAATTTGCACTAAAGTTGTGAAAGAATTTCCAAAATTTCTTCAGGAGCCCAAACAATGTACAATATGTTGGATGTCACACTCATCATCATTTATGTGCATGGACATACATTGGCATTGTATTTGTGCACATGCAAACTCAAATCTGGAAAAGGACAGTTATTGTATATTTATTCTCTCCTTGCTGAATCTGAGCTGTGGAAATATAATTTCAGCAGAAGATTAAACTGTCTGAAATACCACCATGTTCCCAATAAAAACTGAGCAAATTTTGCAGTCTCAGGCCCAGTGCTACTGATAACCAGTAATCTAATAACCAAGAGCTTGACAGAGTCCAATAAAATAATTCCTTGTTATAGTCATTATGCACCTGACTTCACATTTACTCTTTTTTACCCTTTACATGGGCAGAAATGAAAATTATAACTTTCTCTTTAAAGTATTCAGAAATAAAAATAACTCAATAGCTTCGAGTGAACTTTTTTTCCCCGACTTGAAAACATTATATATTTATATTGTTCTTCACAAAATGAAGAAAGATAACTCAGAAACAGAGAGTGAGGCAAACAAATAAAAGAGAGGAAGGTAATCACACAGCATATTACAACTTCCCACACGATGTGAGATTATTGTGGGAGAGCCAGCTGGTGAAATTATTGGTCTTTCACTCCTTTCTCTGATACTTTCAAATTTGCTTTCTGCCTCTAGGGAAATGAGTTTGAATGTCTCCTCTCATTCCTAGAAGCAACAAATCTCAGAAAAAGAAATCAGTTCAAGTCTCTGAAGTAGCTTGCACTGAATACCAAGCTATGGAGGCCGTACTCTGTGGAATAGTTGGCTCGCTTCTTACCTTGAGGTCTGGTAGGGCCCAGGTCGGTGCCTGTCTGGATCTTTCTGGAAGAATTAATTGGCTCCTTGGAGCTTTCACCCCTCCGCATGGATTTCCTGGGCAGCTTTTTCTTCAGCTGATGATCTAACTTTGCCTACATAGTTTCTTAGAAAGAATTAGCGATTTTTACTAAGTAAAGTAAGATAGGGGGCAGATACTAAGGAAGAGTGCTTGTGTGAGCTGCTAGAAGAGATGGGTGGCTTCTAGCCCACCAGTGGATGGACGCTGTCGGCTTCAGTGAATCTAGGTTCTACTCTGTGTGCTTTATAGGAAAAGAAGGAAGAAGCAGGAAATTAATTCTTCCTACAAAAGTCTAGCCTCAGTTCAGCAGTTACAAGCTACACTTTAGTTAAAGAAAGGCAAAGCATCCCCATGAAATAAGATAGCTGTACCTGCTGGCTCATTTTTCAGCTGAAGAAGAGTGGCTTTTCTAGTTAACTCAGAGTCAGATGGAATTCACTGTCACTCTATGGTGAGCCATCTCTCAGTATAGAGATCATAAAACAAGCTAGTGTTATTTTATTTCCATATATCATGAAGTAAGAATGTATAATAATAGCTATATAACTCTTAAACTTTGTGAGAGTTGGTATATTCCAGTAATGGTATCTAAGTCCTAGAGTTAATAAAAAAAGATTAGAAAGTTTCATGTATGTTTCAAAACTAAGTTTTCAAGCACCAGGTTAGAATCAGAGAAAGTTGTGCTCCTAATTTCAAAACAATTATAAAACAAAACAAAACTGTAGTGTTATAATATTTATTTCTAGAATTATGTAAAGAAAGTGTTCTTGATGATTGGATTCCCAAAGCTGGTCTGTTGTCAATTATTGAAACAACAAACCCACATTTTTTTGCGAAAATAACATGATGGTTCACATAAAAGAAATATGAGCTGAGTTTTTAAAGGGCATAAGATAATGCAAGACAGTCACATTGAAGCCTTGTCACCATCTATACTTTTCATTTTATTGCTCCATCTTAAACAAAGAAGGACTTAGGGTATAATATCATGCTGTAAGTGTGTTTTTTATTTCTCAGTAATGACTCTATTACTCTGATACAGAAAGAAAGAATCTGTTTTATATTCTCTCTCTGGCAGCCAGCTGTAAACAACTACTTTTGTGCCACTTACAAAGTAAAGAACGTAACAAAACTTTGGTGTTTTTAGTACTTTCAACATTTTCAAGTCATACCATTTCATTCACTTTGTTAGTAAGTATAAGCAGACTATTTTAGTCTCACAACTTATTTTCTAAAGCTCACAAGTCTAGTTTTGACCTTGAATTACCTCCACAGCTTTTCGGATTAGCATTGCCAAAAGATTGTGAAAGGTATCTGCATGGCCAGCCTTTCTAGCAAGCTCTTCATTTTCTCTTAGCTACATCTTAGTCTTTGGTCTGCTACTGCAACAATAATGCTAATGGGGCAATTTGTAAACAATAAAATTTTATTTGTTTCTCAATTCTTGATGCAAAGCTTTGAGATAATATTGCAGGCACCTGGTGAAACTCTGCTTGCTGCATTATAACAAGCGGGAAAGGCATCACACAGAGAGAAAAGGTACAAAAGCTGGGCTTTCTTTCCTCTTATAGATTCACTGATCCTAGCATGCATACAGCTCAGTCTCAGGATCTTACCCAATATTATTAACTACCAAAGCCCCCTGTACTAAAAGCAATCAACATGGGAATTTGTGGCTCAAGTTTCAAACACACATAAGGACTTTGGAGACATATTCTAATTATAGTGATCTCCCAGCAAAGAGAGCTTTTAATTCATTCCTACTATTCTTTATTGTGAGTAGATAAAGCTATGAGGTTCAGCTATGGATAGATGTATGTAATAATCTGCTCACAAAACTAGAAAGAGCCTAGCACTTCAGATACACACGTTTCTATGTCCCACTAACTTTGCTAAAAAACTATTATCATGATTTCCTACCCAGGACTAATGTGAGTGGTGACTGGCTATGGCAGGCTGTACCAACAGAAGTCCACCCTGTAGAGACAAAGGAATTAATACCAGCACTGGAAAAGGTAGTATAGAATCTGTATAGATATCCCATCCTGGGGGAGACTAGGTATCTTGACATGATTGTCTTCCTCATGAAGAAGGAGTACTGAACACATTTTCTGAAGAGCATACCTTCCATTTGAATATGCTTCAGTCTGCTCCCTCAGACAGGACTCTCCAACAAGTAAAAAGGATCCATTCTTTTCTGGAAGTCTCTGACTGACCTAGAGAATGGTGATCTTGATTGCACAAAGGAACTTTTTTTTTCAGATACTCTGATTATGGGTGTGGAACTTGCCACTTTCCATTGACACATTTCAACTTGCTTAATAAACAGACACAGAAAGTAAACTTTTAGATTCTTGTTGTCAAGCTAATACTACCATTTTTTGAGGGCTAGGAATAAATCAGTGTGCATCTCATGAGCACATTCTGCTAACTGTACTTCCTGTCTGTTTTCATTTTACAAACTTGGAGAAGTTGGTCCAGGCTGTTGGGATTCAATAAGCATGATCAGAACACTTACCAGGAAGGCTTTACCATCACACATAATTGATAACTCTGTAAAAACAACTTTTGTGATGACACAGATGTTTCCTTGCCCATAACAGCCTATGGAAACACTGATTATGGACTTCCACAAGGTGTCTGATAGAAACACAGACCATGGACATCAACATGCTCCCCATTGGCAACATAGATCATGGACATCAACATGCACCCCACTGGTAACACAGACTATAGACATCAACATGGTTTCCATTGACAGCACAGACTTCAGACACAACATGGTCCCCATTGACAGCACAGACCCTGGACATCAACATGTTCTCCATTTATAGCACAGATCACAGACATCAACATGGCCCCCTGCAAAGGCCCAACTTCTTAAAACCTTTGCTATGAAGTTAGAAAGCAACCTGATGCTAGAACAATTCTAGGAATCTACAAAAATGACTCCAGTTAAGATTACTAGCAATAGAGGAGAGGGTGCCTGAACTGGCTGATCCTGGTAATTAGATTAATGAATACCATAACTGTAATCTGGATAAAGTCTTTATCCAGTAATTGAGGGAAGCAGATGCAGAGATCCACAGTCAAACACCAGACCGAGCTCTGGGAGTCCAGTCAAAGAGAGGAAAGTGTCATAGAAGGTTTCTGGCCTGGACTTTTGGGCTTAGCCTAGAGGTCTGACTGGCAGTCTGTCAGTCCCACAGAAACACACAGATGCTTATATTAATTTTACGCTGATTGACCTGGGGCCCAGTCATATAACTTGCTAACTCTTTACTCCTAAACTAACTCATGATTCTTACCTTATTCAACCATGAGGCTCAGTACCTTTGTTCAACAGCATTTCAACTTCCTTCCTCTGTGTTTTCTGACATCTCTGTTCCTGTCTTTGGCATGTCTGCTTTGCTTCTCCTGTTCTCAGAGTTTTCTTAGTCTTATAGCGCTGCCTACACTTCCGATCTGCCTTCAACTAATCAGTGCTTTTATTAAACCAGTAGATGGGACAATATCTACAATGGAACAGAACATAATCCTACTACAGGGAAGAGAGATTATATGAGCAAGAGAGATCAAGATCATAATGGAAAAATCTACAGAGATACCCATTCAGGCTCATGGGAACCAATAGCTGTGAGCCTGCATGGGACGTGACCAGGCCCTCTGCATATGGAAGACAGTTGTGTAGCTTGAAATGTTTGGAGGGGGCCCTGGCAGTGGGATTAGGATTCATTCCTGGTACATGAGCTGGCTTTATGAATCCCATTACCTATGGCGAGATGCCTTTTTCAACCTTGATACACAGGGGAGGGGCTTGATCCTGCCTCAACTGTATATACCAGGCTTTCATAACTCCCCATGAGTGGCCTTACCCTTTTGGAGGAAGATATGTGGAGTGTAAACCGGGGGGGTAGGGAGTGGAAACAAAGAAAGGGGGATCTATGGTTGGTATATAAAATAAATACAAATTTCTTGCTTCAAACTTATAAGAAACATTCATCTTTGTTGATGATCCACATCCAAATTTCAGAAGTATAGATTGGAGGGAAGCCAGACTGTTGAAGTTTGAGTCTTGTGGTAGTTTCAATGAGAATGCTTGAATACTTGGCCACAGTTGGTAGCTCCTTTTGGCTAGATTTAGGAGATGTGGCCCTGCGATAGGAAGTATATTATTCAGGATGGGCTTTGAAGTTTTCCAGATCTCTGTCTCCACTTCTTACTTGTGGTTGGAGATGTGAGCTCTTAGCTGTTCCTGGCACCATATCATGTGCTTGCTACCATATTTCTCTGCCATGATGGACTCTTACCTCAACTGAACCATACAGCAAATAAATTCTTCTTCCTTTAAGTTGCCTTGACCAGAATGTTTTATCACAGTGATAAAAGTAATTAATAAAAATCTTGAGATACTACTGATTTTGGAGGTGGGATGATTAGATGTTATTTAAGGGATTGTGCTGGGATGTGTCTAGGTTATGGATGTCTAGAGTCATTGCATCTTCAGATCTATGCCAGTGTATAATATAAGGGTATGTTTTCTCTGCTTGGTCCATGCCAGTTATTGCATGCAATGGAAATCATATGCCTGACTACTGCATCTCAGTGCTGAGTTCTGTGGACTAGAAATTTTAACCTTCTATCTCTCAGATTATTTTGAAGTTGGAAATGTTATGGCCTCCATTTTAATTCTCTCTCTCTCTCTGCTCCTTTAATCTTATTCCTTCTTTCTTTTATTTTTTATAGATTTTATTCTCATCATGTCTTTTATACTCCTAATTATGTCTTACATGCTGCTTCTTAGTAACCTTAAGCTGATGCATTTACTAGCATAGGCTACACCCTGCTGTTGATTGTGCTTTCATTTATTGGTGTCATGCTTGTCTCCATGAGGGATCTTAAGACCAAGGATGCTGGGTGAGTGTGTTAATATTTTATCTTGGAAGGATGACATTTACCATTATAGACTAGGAAGCTTAAACCATAGAAATGTATTTTCTTATAGGTATGAAGTTCAATCACACAGGTCCCTGTCTCGTGTGTGTGTGTGTGTGTGTGTGTGTGTGTGTGTGTGTGTGTGTACCTATCTTGTCACATAAAACAATGCTAATAGATGCTGAAAGCTAAAGAGATGTCAAGTAGTAGAACATGTGTTAAAATTAGCTACTTAGGGATGGCATGGCTTTATTGACACTGTAGGTACTACATATGTGTTCAGCATGAAGTAGGTATTCTTCATTTTCTTGCTGAATAGATGGAAATGGAATGATGAGCTTTTTAGTTAGTGTAATAAAAACAAAAAGTGACTCAGACTTTTAAACACAAGTGAATATTAATATGTACTTATTCTAAATCTTTTTCTGATTTATTTGTAATTGCTTCTATTTTAAATGAAAAACCAGATAGGGAAGAAAGGAATAAGATACAGCTTTTAAATAAGAGTGAACTCAGTGCTGAGAGCAGACTCCCTTTCCCTCTTGCGGGAGATAAATCACAAAATATAGTTCAATAAAGGTAGACTCAGAAGGTAGCTCTCTTCTCTTCAAGCAGCATCATCCATATAGAGTTGATGATTTAGATAAGGAAACAACCTACCCCAAATGCTCTTTTGTCATGGCAAGCACAGAGAAAAGCTCTCTTCACCAGGACTAATGCCAAGAGAAAGACACTAAATGCAATGATTCCTAATGTGGTTTGGTATTGTAAACATACATGCATTATACTCAAGCACTCAGGCTATCTTACTGCACAATTAAATCACCTCCAATCACACATGGAAAGAGCTTAGGCTAATCTAATCAGCACAGACATGCTTCATTTATTACTGCTTTGGATGCCTTTATGATGTTACCAACAGATCTGTAAACATGCTCTCCAGTGAGCAGAAGTGCATTTAGGCATAGAAGTTCGATAGATTTTAGTTTTTATCATAATTCTCAGAGTTGTGTGGTTAAAAGATTAAGCTTACCAAAAATTAGAATATGTTTTCTTCATGAAACACACATGGTGTGGTAATAGGTATGTACCTTTACTGGAAGTTTGAGCTTTGTTATTCAGATTTCATTGACCCTTTCTTTCTTTTAGAGACTTTTTTTAATGATTCATAAGACAAATGAGAAGTTAGTAGTAAAAGGGTAAGAAGGTTTAGGCGGTTTAGGTTTTATGGCTTCTGCTCACAGTCTAGACACGTCATGTAGAGCCTGAGGACTACAGCTGCTTCACTTAGGCAAATGTAAGGCCTGGGAGACCTAACATTCACAATCATTTCAAAGCTTTTATTTGTGACTCTTGGAGGACTCATTAAGCTCTGGAACTTCTAGTGTTCACTGTTTAGATGATGTGACTGACTAAGGGAAAGATGCTCACTTGGACTCCTCACCAATGCTACTGTGTCCTCCTCACCATTACATTCTCCTCACCTAAGCCTTTTGGAGATATTAGAGAAATTCCATAGAAACTAAATCATGCACATGGCAAGCTTTTTATTTTTATTTTTGGAGATTATGCTCTATCATTTCCAGGCCATAACTAGATGGCATTTGGGGTCATGAAGAGCTATTGCTCAGTCTATGAATAAGCTCAGAAATTCAATGTGCTCAGAAGAAGTTATATTCTTTTGTGTTTGGGTGGAAAGTTCTGTATTTATCTATTAAGTCCATTTGAGTCATAACATCTGTTAGATTTCTATTTCTCTGTTAAGTTTCCGTCTGGTATATGTATTATTTGGTGAGAATGATTTTAGTTTGAAATCTATTTTTGTTAGATATTAGAATAGCTATGCTAGCTTGTTTCTTAAGTTAATTTGATTGAAAAGCTATTTCCCAACCTTTACACAGAAGTAATGTCCGTGTTTGAATTTGAGGCATGTTTCTTGTATGCAGAAGAAGGATGGATTCTGTTTTCATATTTATTCTTTTAGCCTGTGTCTTTTTATAGGGAAATAGAGTCCATTGACATTAAGACTTATTAATGATCTGTTGTCATTTTTAGTCTTACTGTATATGGTTCCCTTCTTTGGGGTTTTCCTCTGTGGGATTATTTATTATTTGTGTGTATATGGGTGTATCTAACTTCCTTAGGCAAGCACTAGAAAATGCTTGCTCTAGGGCTGTATTTGTGGATAGGTATTGTTTATATCTGGTTTTGTCATGAAATATCTTATTTACTCCACCTATGGTAAAGAAGAGTTGTTCTCTTGGGCTGGCATTTCTAATTTCTGAGTGTCTGTATAACATTTGTCTAGGAATTTTTGGCATTTATAGTTTCCTTTGAGAACTTGGGTGTCATTCTGATGAGTCTGTCTTTACAAGTTACTTGGCCTTTTTCCTTTACAATGCTTAATATTTTTTTCTTTATTATGTATTTTTGTGATTTAATTATTATGTGTTGAGTGGCCTTTTGGGGGGGTGTCTAGCTTATTTTGTGTTCTGTAAGATTCTTTTGTTTTAATAGACATTTCTTTCTTTAGATTTGAAAAGTTTTTGTCTATGATTTTGTTGAATATATTTTCTGTACCTTAGAGTTGATATTTATCTTTTTTATTTCCATTAGTCTTAGATCTGGTCCTTTTATGAGTCCCAGATTTTCTGACGGCTTTGTTTCCACAACAAAAGTACCTAGTTCCACTCTGGAAACTTCCACACCAGAAATCCTTTCTTCCATATCTTACACTCTGTTAGTTATATTTGCATTTAGAGTTCCTGTTTATTTACTCAGACTTATTATTTCTAGCATTTTCTCAGTTTTTATCTTCACTTATTTTAATTTTTAAGTATTCAAATGTTTTCTTCACCTGTTTGATTGCATTTTCATGGCTTTCTTTAGTAGCTTTATAGATTTCTTCCATTTTTGTTTGTCTTTTCCTCTATTTCTTTAAGTAATTTTTTTAAATTTTATTTCTTCTTTAAAGTCTTTAAAGGCTTCTTTCATCATCATAATTGTATTTTTAGGTTGTTTTCTTCTGCTTCTTCTATACTGAAATATTCCAGTCTTCTTGTTATAGAATCACTAGATTCTGATGGTGCCAAAATGTGCAGAATCTGTATAATTTTTAGGTAGCTAATATTGGTCTGCTATGCTCTGGCTGTGTCTATGTCTCAGGGAAGCACACTTGGCCCAAACTGAGAACTTGATCAAATTGCAATTGGCATATATTGTGTTACAGAGTGCTGCTGTTGGTCCAATAGAAGCTGCTTGATTTTACAGCTCTGGGAGATTGGTCTTGGTCTAATAGGGCCTGGTCATTTTTGTGTCTTGGGGAGCTATTTAGATTTCAAGGTGTTAGGTGAGTTTGGGGGATGAGTTTGGCTTTGAAAATTGCAGGTTCTTACAAACTGGGGTGTTGATGGGCATACCAGCCTTCAGCAGTCTTCCCTACTGGTCTGTGATTGGGGCAGCAATGGGTGGGAGTCAGGATCCATGGGTTGTGCCCCACAGCTTAGATCCTGTAGACTGAAAAAAAGGTTCCATTTGACATTTGGACACAAGGATAGAATGACTAAATAAGAATTAATAACACTAGAATTTAATAAAAGTGAATTCACAATGTACCCAAACATGTGGGACACAAAGAAAACAGCCTTAAGAGGAAAATTCATAGTACTAGATGCCTATATGGAAAACCTAGAGAAATCCCACACAAGAGAACTAACAGCACAACTGAAAGCCTTAAAACAATTAGAGCAAACTCACCTAGAAGGAGTAGATAGCAGGAAATAATCAAACTTAAAGCTGAAATCAATACAATTGAAACAAAAGGAACAATACAAAGAATCAATGCATCAAAAAGTTGATTATTTGAGGAAGTCAACAAGATAGATAAGCCCTTATCCAAACTAATCAAAAAGCAGAGAGAGTATCCAAATCAACAAAATCAGAAATGAAAAGGAGGACATAACAACAGACCCCAAGGAAATCCAGAGAATTATCAGATCATACTTTGAAAATCTAATTTTCACAAAAATGGAAAACTAGAAGAAATGAATAGCTTTTGGACAGGTACCATTTACCAAAATTAAATGAAGGACATATTAATTACCTAAATAGACCTATAACCCTTAAGGAAATAGAAACTGTCATTTAAAGCCCCCGCCCACCACCGCAAAAAAAAAAAAAGCCCAGGTCCAGACCGTTTCAGTGCAGAATTTTACCAGACATTCAAAGAAGAATTACTACCATTACTCCTCAAAGTATTTCATCCAGTAGAAACTGAAGGAATATTGCCAAATTCCTTTTATGAGGCCACAAATACCCAAATACCCAAGCCACTCAAAGACACAACACAGAAGAAGAATTATAGACCAATTTCCCTCATGAATATTGATGCGAAAATTCTCAACAAAATTTTGGCAAACCATATACAACAATATACAAAAATGTAATCCACCATGACCAAGTAGGCTTCATCCTAGAAATGCAGGGATGGTTCAAAATATAAAAAATCGTAAACATCATCCATCATATTAAAAAAATAAGGAAAAAAACCACATGATCATATCCTTAGATACTGAAAAAGCCTTTGACAAAATCCAACACTTCTTTGTGATAAAACCTGTGGAGGGATCAGGAATATAGGGAAAATATCTCAGTATAATAAAGGGAATTTATAAGAAAGCAACAGCCAACATCAAACTTAATGGAGAAAAACTCAAAGCACTCCCACTGAAATCAGGGACTAGACAAAGATGTCCTCTCTCCCCTTATCTATTCAATATAGTTCTCAAAGTTTTAGTTAAAGCAAAAAGAGAACGAAAAGAGATTAAGGAGATACAAATTGGAAAAGAAGAAGTGAAACTACCTCTACTTGCAGATGATATGATTGTATATATAAGTGACCCACAAAATACTACCAGGGAACTTCTACAGCTGATAAACAACTTCAGCAATGTAGCAGGATACAAGATTAACTCAAAGAAATCAGCAGCCCTTCTATACACCAAACATAAAAGGGCTGAAAAAGAAATAAGGGAAACATTACCCTTTATAATATCTACAAATAGCATTAAATGCCTTAGAAATAACAGATCTATTAAACAAAAATTTTAAAGCACTGAAGAAAGAAATTGAAGAGGATATTAGAAAATAGAAATCTCTCCCGTGTTCATGGATAGGTAGGATCAACATAGTAAATGGCAATCCTACCAAAAGCAAACTAAAGATTCAATGCACTGCCCATCAAAATTCCAACACAATAATTTAAAGACCTTGAAAGAACCATGCTCAATTTCATTTGGAATAACAGAAAAGCCAGGATGGTTAAAACAATTTTGCTCAACAAAAGAACCTCAGGAGGCATCACCATCCCTGACTTCAAGTTATACTATAGAGCTACAGTAATAAAAACAGCCTGGTACTGGCATAAAAACAGATTTGTGGATTAATGGAATCGAATTGAGGATCCATACATTAACCTAAAAACATATGAACACCTGATCTTTGACAAAGAGGCCCAAAATATTCAGTGGAAAAAAGAGAGTATATTTAACAAATGGTGTTGGCATAGCTGGTTGATAGTGTGTGGAAAAATGCAAATACATCCAAGCCTGTCACCCTGAAAAAAACTCAAATCCAAGTGGATTCAAGACCTCAACATAAAACCAACCACCATGAACTTGATAGAAAAGAAAGTGGGAAATACCCTCCAACAAATTGGCACAGACACCACTTACTAAATATAACACCAGTAGCACAGAAAGTAAGAACAACAATTAATAAGTGGGACCTCTTGAAACTGAGAAGCTTCAGTAAAGCCAAGGACGCTGTCAATAGGACAAAACAACAGCCTACAGAATGGAAAAGGATTTTCAACCACCCTACAAGTGACAGAGGACTGATCTCTAAAATATATAAAGTACTCAAGAATCTCGAGTCTAAAACCTCGAATAACCCAATCAAAAAATGGGGCTCAGACCTAAGAAGCGAATTCTTAGCAGAAGAATTATGAATGGCTGAAAGGCATTTGAAGAAGTGCTCAACATCTGTAGCCATCAGAGAAATGCAAATCAAAACAACTTTGAGATACCATGTGACACCTGTCAGATTGGATAAGATAAAAGACACAGATGACAGCCTATGCTGGGGAGGTTGTGGAGCAAGGGGAACACTCCTTCATTGTTGGTGGAAGTGTAAGCTTGTTCAGTCACTCTGGAATGTAGTCTGGTGGTTTCTCAGAAAACTGGGAATCAATTTCCCCAAGGATTCAGCAATACTGCTTCTGGGTGTATACCCTAAAGATGCACATTTATACTCCAAAGGCATTAGCTCAAATATATTGATAGCAGCATTATTTTTAATAGCAAGAACCTGGAAACAACCTAGATGCCCCTCTCCTGAAGAATGAAATGACAAACTGTGGTTCATCTATACAATGGAGTGCTACTCAGCAGTAAGAAAAAATGATATCCTATGATTTGCAGGCAAATGGATGGATTTGGAAAATATCCTTCTGAGCGAGGCATCTCAAACCCAGAAAGATAAGGAGGGGATGTACTCACTCATTAGTAGACTCTAAACAAAAAAGCAAAAAGGAAAGCATGTCTAAGTTGCGAACCACAACCACTGAATATTTTGGGATTTGAAACACCTCGGACTGACACCTTGGATCCCACTTCCTCTAGTGGAACACCTGACTCAGTTTCGATGTTGAGGGGAGAAAACTGGATCGGCCAGGAGTGGAGTCTAACCTTCGAACATCCTTCCCATGCTGGGGAGGGGATGAAGAGATACAGAGAAGAGATAGTGTCCTGAGGGGGTGGATGGGGGAAGGGACCTTGAATAAAGATACACAAGGATAGAAAATGTTACTTTATTCATAATAAAAATTTAAATAATAAGAACAAAAAAATTAAAAAGTAAAAATAAAAAAGATAAAAACAGAATTTATGACATCTTCTTAGTCATTTGAATGACTTTAATTTAAACATAAGATATATATTTATAACATGATTTTCAACATAATACATTTTATAATAATTTTAAGTTCTAGATTATTCAGTTGGTATTATATGCAGGTTTATAGACTTTGATGGTATTTAACAATCTTACAACCCCACTGAAGCCTAAAATCTATTAAGGAAAAACATAATATTACCTAAAATTAAAAAGAGAAAAGTCGTGGAGGCTGGATTATAGATGACTTACAAGAAAACCCTCCCGTCTCTATAGAAGTACCTAACTTTTCTCCTTTAAAGGAACAATCATTACAAATTGGAATAATCTAACGCTGTGCTGAACCTTGCTAATGCTGTTTTCTCTACTCTTCTCTTCAGTGGGTAACATACCAGTATCAGGGCTTGTATAGTTCCTTACTCACATATTCAGCATTGGCGTTGAATTTTGTGTACATTTATGTATTCAGGAAAATAATAACTGCATAATGTACTTTAAAAAATCCATCACTTTTTCAACTCATAAGTCCACTTCAATAAAGACATGGAATGAGAAATAAAATCTTAAAACAGAATACTATAATGATTATGTTGTATAATGTATGTGTGTGTGTGTGTGTGTGTGTGCATATGTGTGTTTGGAGTGCATGTGTGTGTGTGTGTGGTTTGCACATGTGTGTGTGTGTGTGTGTGTGGTGCCATGTTTGTATGTGTTCTTGCTCATACATGCACCTGTAGAGGTCAGAAGTCAAATCCAGTGTTGTTCTTCAGGAGTTGCCTTCTGCATTTGCTCATACAGGGTCTTTCCTTGGCCTGGTAGAACTCATGATGAACATAGGTTAGCAGGCCAGTGAGCTCACATGTACTTGCCTCTACTCCCCAGTTCTGATGTTACAGTGTGTGTTATTGTGCTTATTTATCTAACATGAGTTCTCTTAGTGCAACTCAGGATCTCATGATTGTATAGAAAGAGCTTTATCAATCAATAACTTCCCCATGGCCTCATGTTTTTACCTTAGTAAATGCCTGTCCTATGAACACAATCAGCTGTTCAGAGAAATAATGAGTAAATTTTCACTTCTCATAAAATACATTGTGATATAGTAAGATTTTCCTGGGCCATTTGGGCCCGGGAATTTAGTAACCTGGTCCACGGAGGAGGTTTAGAACCTGGTCTGTGGCAGGTTTTGTCCCCCAAAGAAATGAATCAGACACTTATATACTTTATACTGTTTGTTCCATGTCTTAAGCATATTACTAGCTAGCTCTTTCATCTTAATTCAACCCATTTCCATTAATCTTCCTACCATGTACCTCTACATGTTCCTCCTTTGGGGGTCTGATGGCGACTGACTAACTCCGCCCTTCTCCAACCTGCCTGAGCTCTGATCTTCCACCCACTTCTACAGTGCTCTACAAAGGCCAAAACAGTCCTTTATTTACAGCATACAGAGAACATTTCCACCACATCTCCTCTTTTCTGTCTAATTTAAAAGGAAGGTTTCAATTTCCATATAGCAAAATTACAACAGAACAGCTCTCAAGCAGGAATTACAGTCACAATATCCAGTCTATTTGTATTCACTAAATTAAAGAGAATATTCCATTATCTACCTTATCATTGTGAGTCTAAAGTTTCATATCTAATATACCTTTTAAACTAAAAAGAACTATACGTACAATTATTAAACCTTCAACCACATCAAAGACCACAGAAGTATATAATATTATCCAAATAAACAGAAAGTACAAGCAACTTCCAAAGTCTAGAAAATGACAGAGATGACACCTATCTGCCTGGACAGTCACCCAAAGTTCCTTTGTAACGTTGGGCACCATCTTTAGCCTTTATGGCACAAAGTCTCTGGCATTCCTTTCAATGATGCAGGAAATGTGACACGGTCCATCAGTCACTTCTCCTTGAATCCAGAAGGATGCCTGGCAATTTTTTTCTGCAAAGCAGGAATTCAAAGGACCATCTTAGCTTGTTCTGCCAAAGTTCAGAGGTCACTTTCCTATGGAACCTGTATGTCCAGTTTATATAGCATACTATCAAGCAGTCAATACCAGAACAGTTTCTTGTCCAGTGGCTGTTGCCACAAAGTAAATTCCACATGAAGTTTCTTCAATGCCCGTCATTTTCCTGAAATACATTGGTGCTGCCAGGAGTAGACCTGTCTCACTGTCCAGAAAAGTCTAAGTTCTTAAAATAATTTAAATGCCATATTCTGCATATCTTTGAAGTGTTTGAAGACTACCTATCTAATTGAAATACATCTTTGCATACCTATAAAGACCTAACTAACATGACTATAAGTTTGGTTATCATAGATGACTATTAATCTGCATTTCTCAATTACACATTATAATTTTATATGAGCTACATCAGCATCATACCTTAATCAAGAGTAGAAAAATACATACAGCATAACAAAATTGACCTTAAGTTTATATCAATATATCAAAATCCACTTATCTTTTCTAATCATTTCTATATCATATTCTCCTCCTTCTTTTCTATTTTTTTTAAAGATTGACTATGACCATTAACGATTCATAATTAAAACAAACACTAATAAGTAATATTTTGGGGAAATTGGACATAGCTTTCTCTCTTTCACTGCTTCCTGCTGTCAAAGGACGATGATGATCTCATGGGGTCTTGAAGCTGGATCATCTCAACTGGCCATCTTGGAAGCTGATGTTCCCATCAGAGAATTTCAGGTGGCCTTGGCAAATGAAACCACATTGGCCTAGAACCAATCCACAGGTTTTGATATTCTGTGGAGACAAAAGAAGAAATTCTTTTCCCAAGCAACATATTCTTATAAACAGATTTCAAAGTCAAGATATCTTTAAAATATATGTATTTGTTTAACTTAGCAGCCTTAGCAATCAATGGTCTTTCTGCAGTTAGCTTATTAAAAGTTAAAAAATTAAAAGTAAACAAAATAAACATAATCCAGACTCTCTGTTTTTCTGCCATCTTCATATGGCCTTTTTATCTTTATTTCCTATTTCTCTTTTTTTTTAAAATTATTTTTATTATATTTTCTTTTTTTTGACAGAAAAAAATGTAACAAGTCTACCCAGACAAAGGCTAATGGCAGAAGAGGTACAGCACTTATACATATTATGGAAGTTTGATAGAACCTCATAACTTTTTAACCATTTTTTATTTATTTACTTATCTATTTATTTATTTATTGGCTTTTGTTCCATCAAAAAATAAATAAATTTATTATAGAGGTTTTAATCACAAAAATATTAAACTTACTATTTATTAGTGGAAATAATGAAAGATCTGCAATTTCTGTTGACTAGTTTTTACTTTTTATTATCTATATGTATGTTTATTGTTATATATCTACCATTTTTTTCTGTCTGTCATCTGTATATAATTTTATTTTATTTTATTTTATTATGTTTTTTTCTTCTTTATTTATTTTGTATTTATCAAGAAAAACAGTAAAATGAATTTAAAATGCTGATAAGTTAACAATAACTATAAAGAAATTAAAAATCATAAGCATGACTTATCAAGGGTGATAATGCAAATAAGATTGCTACACATATATTTACTTTGTGTTCAGCTTTCCCTCTGAATTTTTTTTCCATCCCTGTATATCCTTATTCAAGGTCCCTTCCCCTTCCCAGCACATCAGGTCATTTTTTCTTCTCCACAACTCCCCATCCCCTCCCTGGGCAGAAACAGAGAATCCTATGGTCCCACTGACCAAATAATGCTTGGATCAGTCTCCACTCTTGGCAAATCTAGTTTTGTCGCCCCTGCGTCAAGAGTGAGTCAGGTTTTCCTATAGTTGGAGAGGGATCTGAAGAGTCAGTCCAGGGTGTTTCTGATCCCAAGCTGTTCAGTGGTTGTGGTTTGAAGCTTGGGCATGCTTGGCTTTTTTTCTTGTTTGTTTGTTTAGAGACCACTAATGAGTGAGTACATCCCCTGCTTATCTTTCTGAGATTGTGATACCTCACTCAAGAGGATATTCCCCAAATCCATACTTTTGCCTGAGAATTTTAGGATAACATTTCTTCTTACTGCTGAGTAGTATTCCATTGTGTAGATGTGCCACAGTTTGTTAATCCATTCTTCAGTTGAGGGACATCTAGGTTGTTTCCAGGTTCTTGCTATTACAAACAAAGCTGCTATGAACATAGTTTAGTTAATACCTTTGGAGTGTGAATGTGCCTCTTTAGGGTATACACCCAGAAGTGGTATTGCTGGATCCTTGGGGAGATTGATTCTCAATTTTCTGAGAAACCGCCATATTGCATTCCAAAGTTGCTGAACAAGCTTACACTCCCACCAACAATGGAGTAGTGTTCCCCTTGCTCTGCATCCTCTCCAACATAGGCTGTCATCTGTGCCTTTTATCTTAGTTAATGTAACAGGTGTTAGGTGGTATCTCAAAGTTGTTTTGAGTTGCAATTCTCTGATGGCTAATGATGAAGAGCACTTTTTCAGGTGCCTTTCAGCCATTCGTAGTTCCTCTGCTGAGAAATCCCTTTTTAGATCTGTACCCCATTTTTTGATTAGGTTATTGAAGGTTTTGGGCTCTAGATTCTTGAGTTCTTTATATATCTTAGAGATCAGTCTTCCATCACTTGTAGGGTTGGTGAAAATCTTTTCCCATTCTGTAGGCTGTTGTTTTTGTCCTATTGACAGTGTCCTTGGCCTTGCAGAAGCTTCCTAGCTTTAGGAGATCCCACTTATTGATTGTTGGTCTTAGTGTCTGTGACACTGGTGTTAAATTTAGGAAGTGGTAGCCTGTGCCAATTCGGAGAAGTATATTCCCCACTTTCTTTTCTATCAAGTTCAAAGTGGCTGGGTTTAAGTTGAGGTCTTTGATCCACGTGGATTTGAGTTTTGTGCATGGTGACAGGCTTGGATCTATTTGCATTTTTCTACACACTTCCATCCAGCTATGCCAACACCATTTGTTAAATATACTTTCTTTTTTCCATTGAATGTTTTGGGCCTCTTTGTCAAAGATCAGGTGTTCATAGGTTTTTGGGTAAATGTCTGGATCCTCAATTGTATTCCGTTGATCCACAAGTCTGTTTTTATGCCAGTACCAGGCTGTTTTTATTACTGTAGCTAGTATAGTATAGCTTGAAGTCAGGGATGGTGATCCTGAGGTCCTTTGTTGAGTAAAATTGATTTGGCAATGCTGGCTTTCCTGTAATTCTAAATGAAATTGAGTATTTTTCTTTCAAGGTCCAAAAAATATTTTGTTTGGATGTTGATGGGCAGTGCATTGAATCTGTAGATTGCCTTTGGTAGAATTGCCATTTTTACTATGTTAATTCTACCAATCCAGGAACATGGGAGAGCTTTCCATTTTATGATATCCTCTTCAATTTCTTTCTTCAATGATTTAAAATTTTTGTCAAATAGATCTGTTACTTCTTTAGTTATAGTTACGCCAAGGTATTTAATACTATTTGCAGCTATTATGAAGGGTAATGTTTCCCTTATTTTTATTTCAGCTCTTCTGTAGCGGGAAATCAAGAACTATATATGTAAACGATCGCGTTATAAGACTAGAGACAAGCGGGGCGTAGTTATCTAAAAAAGATTCCAAAAGTAGACCTTCGAGGGAGGGGACCAGGACAAAAAGTCGTCATTCTCTTGCGAGAGTTCCCCGACTGAGTACACAGTTCGCACCAGCTGCCCAGGAGTTCGGACGTACGGCGTAAAAATAAAAAATCTTCCTTAAAAAGCCTCCGGCGCGCTACAACCTCATACTGTCATCTTCTCCTAAAACCGACTCTGTTTTATAAGCTATTTTCACCAAATAAACCCTGTTTAAAACATATCTCAGGGTGAGTTTCTACCGCGATAATTGGCGGCGGCCAAAAAAAAGATCTGCTCCCTACAAAAAGACCACAAGCCCAACAAGAAAGACAAAGATGTGCTAGAGCCCTACAAAGAAGAGGCGACAGCCGCTCTCGGCGGCACCTTCACTAGGGGCAAAAGCAGAGCGAGCGGCAGCGGCAAGGGCAAAAAGGCCTGCCATAAGATCTTCAGTCACCATCACCGGCTGCAGCTGAAGGGGCCCGTAGTGTCCAGTCCCAACACCCCGGCTCCGCTGCAACACAACGCGGTGACCACCACCTGCCCGGCACCGGCCTGCTTAAATAACAATCCCGCGGCTGTAGTCACAGACAGAGGCAGCTGCCCCTCGCTCTACCCGGTGCATGAGTGCGTCTTCAAGAGAGACGTGAAGAGATTGTCCTCACTCATCCGCACGCACAATATCAGACAAAAAGATAATCACAAAAACACTCCTTTACATCTTGCTGTGATGTTAAAAAATAAAGAGTGTACACATTTACTGTTGGCTCACAACGCTCCAATAAAAATAAAAAATGCTCAGAGATAGAGCCCTTTGACAAAAGCCATCAGCTATAGAGACAGACAAATGATCACAGCTCTTCTAAAAAAACTCAAACAGCAGTCCAGAGAGAGTGTTAAAAAAAAACGACCTCAGTTATTAAAAGCCCTAAAAGAGTGCCTTTGCTTTCCCAAATTCTGCCTTCTGATGCCTATAAAATATACAAACAAAGTATCAACATCAGGCTTGACACAACTCTTATAGACTTTACTGACTGACATAAAGTGCCAACAAAGAGATCTAAGCTTCATCTTCAATAAAAATGCTACACCCTCTAAGTCTTTTATAGTATTAGACAATGAACAAAAAGTTTATCAACAAATACACCATAAAGAGTCAAAAATAAAAACAAAAAAGTTGATATTTTAATAAACAATAATATTTATTCTACAACTTTATCAACCAAATCAATTTCTTTCACACGTGCCCAAACTAGATGGCTTTTTCAAAAAAATAAAACACATTAAACAGATCACTTCAAAAAAAATAAAAATTAAAACTACTGTCCACCTAGTGTTACCACTAAACATCCAAAAACTCTTAAACAGCGGCTAGGTGACCTTCTTAAGTCTTTGACAAAAAAAAATAAAAAACTTTTTAACAAACTTTTATCTAATAAATAGACTTGTTCTAAAATCAAAAAAAAAAAACCACCTCAATAAAAAAGACATTTTACAAAATAAGGCCATCATAAAAAGCCTAAACAAAAGTAAGAGCCTGACAAAACAAAACTTTAAAGACACCACATCTGGACAAAAAACTAGTATACAAAAAAACCCAAAAAAACCTTTAAAGCCACTATAGCCATGAGCCAAAAATTTCCCCTAAAAATTAAGTCATTATTAAATATTCTAAAAATAATAACACCCTTCAAACACTTTAACAAGCTTAAAAAATTTGTTCAAATAAAGCTTCCTCCAGGCTTTCCTATAAAATTAGATATCCCTATATTCCCCACGATCACAGCCACTGTGACTTTTCAAGAGTTCCAATGTAATAAATTTAATGAGTCCATTTTTGCTATCCCTAAAGACTACAAAAAAGACCCAAGTCATTTTCCTGACCTTTAACTCCAAGTGACAAAAACAAAGCTTCTATAAACAAAAGATAAACACATCAGTGATGTAATAAAAAATAGACTTCTAATACTCTTCTATCAATTTACATCATACAGATAGCATTTCCACCACAACATTGACTCTAATTGTATTAAAAGTTCACAGTAATAAGAGGAGTATAATAAAGATACTATTCTATAAGTGCTGTTTAATGGATGGACAGAGCACACAAAAATATGGGAAAGTTTGAAGAAATTTACTTAGGCAATAATAGTGCTTTGAATTCACATAATCATTCTTATTGTCGAAAGTCACATAATCAAGGCCAAAGGAAATAGAAACTGAGCTATGACAAGTATTGACTTTGATTTTATACCTGCTAAAATTGTCAGGATAATCATTGGAAAATAAATAATGAAGTGTTTTTTTTTTTTTAAAAAAAAAAAAAAGAGGGTGGAAAATAGGAGGAATGCAATGTAAAGAGTGGTAAAAAGGAGTCCTCAAAGTATTAGCTTCCTTCTCTTACTGTTAAGACAAAATAAGTGATAAGAAGCAACTTAAGGGGAAAGGCTAAGAATGCTATCATCATGGCAAAGAGGACATGGCATGCCACTAGAGCAAATAACAGATGGCTGTGAGTCAGGACCCAGAGGAAGGGATACCAGCACTCTGCTGACTTTCTTCATTTTCCATTTTATGTCATTCCATGATAGAGTAGTTCATTCAAAGTGGATACCTCTCCTCAGTTACATTTCTCTGGAAACACCCTGACATTCAAAATTAAGCCTCAGTGACAGACTAAAAGTTATTTATACAGTCAAGTAAATAACTAAAATTAACCGTCATAATTTCATCTCTTTGCAATTTGAAATACAAGCAAATAACTTTTCAAAACAGCACACCAAACACAGACCCCAGAGTTTCATGGTGATCTCACAATGCAGAATTCAACAACTTTAGCACTGAAAATATCTTTTAACTGTAAACAATCATTAAAAGATTACATATTTCTAACATATAATTGCACACAATATATGTTACTCCTATGCAAAAAGGAAAGATGACATAACAAGGAAAGATTGAGCTGAAAGAGGCTGAGTCAATTCAGGCAAAATCTGTATCCTGATACTCCATGGTAAGTATCTATAGTTGGTGGTAGCATCATTAAAACTGCCATAGTTTGGAGACCGACATTCCCTATCATTCTACCATAACAGTGCACATAGCTTCTCTATTCTGCCTGCATCATCCTTGGTGTATATACTGGGATATTGATATTTCTACCATCCTGAGGAGGTGACTAAATTAACTTAAACTTCAAAATTTTATGCATTAGTGTATCATAATGGTATGAGGCCATTACAGTGATGTTTGGCCTCACTAATATTCTGGTACCTTAGTACAGGTCCCATAACATCTTAGGATGTTCATTTAGCATGTCTGCAAAAGAAGCACCATGCAGAAAATTGTGTCAAGTTCTCTTCCCATCATGAGATATAGTTTGGCCTCATTTTGCCAAGCATGTAGTGGCTTCTGTGCACTGTGGCAACTGAAAGTGAAGAAACATTTTTAGGGTGACTTTGATCAAGGAATCTCTTCAAGTGAAATCTTAAACTTAATGTCTCCTTTCAAATATATAAAATTTAACAAGCAAGATCTTTTTAGAGGCAATTTTTTGAGTTGACGTCCTTTCCTAGTGGGCTAGCGCAAACTCAAAGGTTTGTCCTAAGCTGTGCTATTCTTCTTAAGCATTATAGATGCTTAAGAAGATCAGCACCTCCCTAGTTTTGCATCTTTAAATTAGTTCACACTTTACTCTTTTACAAACTTCACATTTTTATTGTCTTAAGCTGCACTTGCTATTTTCTGTTACTATTAATCTGGACAAGTACAGTAAATAATAACCATGCTACAGTCTAAATACTGTGATGTCTTCCAACAATCACAGTAAATCACTGGAATTCCTCTCCTTACAAGTTACCAGGACTGAGCAGAATATGACACTAGTGAATAGTCCTTTCCCAGCCAAGGCTGTGATCTACTCTGAAGCCTCATGGTCTCAGGCTTTCCTGTCTGAAGATAATTTGCATATAGTTTCTACACTCCCTCTAGAATGAATGGCTCATTAATCTCCACGAGAGATAATCTAGGGCTCTGCAACACAATTCCATATCTTTACAGATTCCTCAGGAGTAGTTACACAAACATAGCCATTTGTCATTATTTTTACTTCTGTCATTGTGATCAAATATCTGACAAAAAAGAACTTATGGAAAGAAAGAATTAATTTGGGCTCACAGTTTGAATGTGTGCTCTTTCATAATACAGGCTTAGGTGAAATGGTGTGGGTGAGGGTAACAGAAATATAAGAACCAGGTAATGGAGAGCTTGCTGTGAAATTGTCTCTCCTAGAAATGTCAGAAGATATACCTAAAGTCATACTAACGTGTTTGTCAAAACATGACCTGCAAAACAAGTGTGGCACCAATAGACATGTTAGTGTGGATAGAAGAAACACAGAAGACCTAATCCCTAGGCAGAGAATTATAGGCAACTAAAGAATACTGAGAGTAGGAGAAATAGTCTTCTAGGGATGAATATACCAATAGGTTATCCAATACCAAATGGTCAGCCCTGAAACATGCAATACAAATACTGGCAGTGATGTTTGTCCACAGCCAGGAAGCAGACAGTTCAACAGATGCTCAACTGGCCTTTTTTCTCCTTTACTTTTTATTCAGTTTGGGATACCAGCCCATGATACTCTGCAAATAAATCACTCCTTTTTACTATGTCTTCTGGGAACACCATCACAGATATGCCCAGTCATCTGCCTGACTTAATACACTGCGTGTGTCTTAAGCCAATAAATGTCAGTCTAAATTTACCATCACAAATGATAGAAAAGTTTCATTAAATCCTCTTTTAATTTGCTTTCCACAGAATATTGCTCAAACTATTTCCAAAATATTACACCTGAAATGTTCAGAATAGTTATGAAATAAAAATGATGGCAATGACCTTGGATTTCATTTAATGTTTGTCCTTATGTGGTTTTCATGTCTATTTTTATCTTTTATTTCACTCATGTTTTTGAATCAAATAATAATAATTGGCTATATAACAGGAATAACCATGACTCAAAGTTCTGAAGATCAATGGTGAGTAAGATTTTCTAGATGTTTTAGATGAACAAAAAGGTGTGGCCTTTGTGTGTGGTCACCACCATTTTGCTCATGAATTAGAAACTTGGTCCTTTTGTGACTGTGTGAGAACTGAGGAGACTCTGCCCTTAGAAGAGAATGTTACTTACCTGTATTGAAATGTCATAGCTGTTTTAAAAGCCTGAGCTTGACTCCTGGACCACTGTCTGATTTCTTATTTGCCACTCTGGTTTGTTTCTTTGATATGCTGTCCTTCACTACAATGGGTTGTCTTCAGAAGATCCAAGAGGAGACTGAAATGCTGTCCTCTAGTATCTAAATACATCTATACTTTATAGGATAAACTTGTGTCAGGTATTACATTCTAATAAGGGAAAACAGTTATCTTTTTGTTTTCACTGTGGTGGTTTTTCCATTAGAATCTGTGTTTTTGTCCTTTTAGTATTGTTCTCTTTTTGATGACAGTAGGGTTTGAGTGATTTCTTCCACAGACCATCATTCTTTCAATTACTGACTCTGTATTTTATCACGTGACACATTCACAGAAAGAACATAATACATGCTAGAAGTATCTACTTAGTCCCTCATCAGGTTACCTGGAAATTTAGTTTTCCTATTTTTCACAAATTCTTGCCAGTTTTCCTTTGCTGACTGGAGTCTCCTCAATTTATTGTCACATATTTTTGTCTATTATTACAAATACTTTTAATATATCATTAGAAATAATTGTTTCTTCTGTAGATTGTAATTTGTCCCCAATAATTATTTATTTATAAACTTCACTTTTGTCCAGACCTCATGACCCCTGTACAGAGGTAGTGAGAGGCTAAAGAATCTTTCCCAACAATCCCAGGGGACGCATAGCTGACAGCTGGGACCCGCCTTCAAGGCAAGTTGCATCATCATAGACAGTCATCTCTCCAGACTGCACAATCTATATCCAGAGTCCAGTGAGAGGCATCTCTCCAAACTGCTCAACCCAATGCCCAGATTGGAGTGAGAGACAGGCTTCTCCCTGGACTGTGTGACCCTGTGGCCCGAACAGAGTAAGAGATCTTGCAGTCTCTGTGTCCAGAGCAGACAGGAGACACAATAACCACAGTTGACTAAGATCTGACTAAGACCTGACTAACAGTGAACCAAGAAAACAATATATAGATACCAGGGCAAGAATATATATAATAATATAAAGAACAACAAGTCATCAACAGAAGAAGCTGGTGGCTCTAAAACACCAAGACCTGAACAGAGCAATTAAGAAGAAATAGAAGGAAACAACATTAAAAACACTTTTATGAAGATTATAGAAGCCTTATAAGAGGATATAAAAAATTCTCTTAAAGAAATAGAAGAAAATATAAAAAAATTGGAAGAGATGAACAAATCCTTGAAAGAAAACAGACAAAAAAGACCCCAACAAATGAAAGAAACATTCCAGGAACAAAAAATTAAAATATAACTAATAAAGAAGACACAAAAAGAAGTAAAGGAGGAAATAGAAACTCTGAGGAAACAATAGGGAACTACAGATACAAGTATAACAAACAGAATGTAAGAGATAGAAGACAGAATTTCTGGAAGACACAATGGTGGGAATAGATAAATCACTCAAAGAAAACACTAAAACTAAAAAAGCCATAAGACAAAATGTTCAGGAAATTTGGGACACCATGAAAAGGCCAAACCTGA
The DNA here is from genome assembly GCA_004025045.1 of Sigmodon hispidus. Classification (NCBI taxonomy): domain Eukaryota; kingdom Metazoa; phylum Chordata; class Mammalia; order Rodentia; family Cricetidae; genus Sigmodon; species Sigmodon hispidus. Next base: position 49,574 of record PVIH01000553.1, on the reverse strand, counting down.
GAATATTTGGAATTGAAGAAGGAGAAGAATACCAGCTCGAAGGTACAGAAAATGTATTCAATAAAACCATAGAAGAAAATTGTCCTAAAATAAAGAAGGAAATGCCTATAAAGATACAAGAAGCTTACAGAACACCAAATAAATTAGACACCCTAAAAAAGTTTGTTTGTCACATAATAATCAAGCCACAAAACATACAGAACAAAGAAAATATATTAAGAGCTACAAAGGAAAAGGGCCAACTTATCTAAAAATACAGACGCATCAGAATAACATCAGACTATTTAATGGAAACAATGAAAGCAAGAAGGTCCTGGTCAGAAGTTATAAAGACACTAAAAGAGTGTGGCTGCCAACCCAGACTACTATACTCAGCAAAACTAGCAATCATCATAGATGGAGCAAAGAATATTTTTCACAACAAAGATTGAAATTTTATCTATCTTCAAATCCAGCACTACAGAAAGCACTAGAGGGAAAACTTCAATCTAAGGAACCCAGATATACCCATGAAAACAAAAACCAATTGATAATCCCACAGAAGAATAGCCCAAAGAAAGGAAATACATACAAGCTACATCAAAAATAACAGAAAATAACAATGAATGGTCATTAATATCCCTTAATATCAATGGACTCAATTCACCTATAAGAAGACAAACCCTAACACGATGGATACAAAAACAAAAGCCAATCTTCTGCTGCATACAAGAAACATACCTCAACTTCAAAGACAGACACAGGATCAAAGTAAAGGATTGGGAAAAGATTTTTCAATCAAATGTCCCCAAGAAACAAGCTGGTGTTGCTATCCTAATATCCAAAAAAGTAGACTTCAAACTAAAATCAATTGAAACAGACCAGGTCAGACATTACTTATTTATCTCAGGAAAAATCAATCAAGATAAGATCTTAATTCTGAATATTTATGTTCCTAATACAAGGGCACCCTCCCTCATATGTAAAAGAAATACTACTAAAGCTTAAACCCCACATCACAACTCACACGCTAATAGTGGGAGACTTCAATATCCCACTTTCACCCTCGGATAGGTCAACCAGACAGAGACTCAAGAGAGAAATAAGGGGTCTAACAGATGTTCTGATGCAAATGAACTTAGTAAATATTTATAGATGCTTCCATCCAAACACAAAAAATATACGTATTTCTCAGCATCCCTTGGAACTTTTTCTAAAATTGACCACATACTTGGTCATAAAGCAAATATCGATAGATACAAAAATTGGGAATAATTCCTTGCATCATATCAGACCACCATGACCTAAAGTTAGAAACTCTTTTATTATGAATAAAGTCATATTTTTAATCTGTGTATATCCTTGTTCAAGCTACCTTCCCCTTCCATTTCTTCCATTCACTATTTCCTCTCTACATCTCCTTATTTCCTCCCCAGTAAGAGCAGGAGGTCCTAAGGTCCCAATATGTCTTATTTCAGTATGCACACCTGGCAGATCCACTTTCCTCACCCCAACATCAAGACTGGGTCAGAATTTAACAACAACAAAAATCACAGAAAGCCTACAAACTCATGGAAACTGAACATTTCTATATTGAATCACTGCTGGGTCAGGGTAGAAATTAAGAAAGAATTCAAAGACTTCCTAGAATTTAATGAAAAAAAAATGCAGAACATAATCAAACTTTTGGGACCCAATGAAAGCAGTGTCAAGAGGAAAATTTATAGCACTAGATGCCTATTTAAAAAACCAAGAGAAATGTCACATAAGAGACCTAACAATTCAGCTGAAGGCGTTAGCACAATTAGAAGCAAACTCACCTAGAAGGAGTAAATGGCAGGAAATAATCAAACTTAGGGCTGAAATCAGTACAATAGAAACAAAGAGAACAACACAAAGAATCAAAGTGTAGATTCTTTGAGAAAGTCAACAAGATAGATAAACCCCTATCCAAACTAACCAAAAGCAGAGAGAGAGAGAGAGAGAGAGAGAGAAAGAGTATACAGAATCAGAAATGAATAGGGAAACATAATGGCAGACACCCAGGAAGTTCAAAAAATTATTATATCATATTTGAAAATCTATACTCTACTAAAATAGAAATTCTAAAAGAAATGGACAGCTCCCTGGACAAGCACCAGCTACCAGAATTAAATCAAGAACAGATTAAAGACCTAAACAGACCTATAACACTAAAGGAAATTAAAGCTGTTATTAAAAGTCTCCTAAATAAAAAAACAGGCAGGACCAGATGGTTTCAGTGCAGAATTCTACCAGACATTCAAAGAACTAATACCAATACTCAACAATCTTTTACATACAGTAGAAACTGATAGCACTCCCAAACTCAATTTATGAGGCCACAATTACCCTGATACACAAGCCACCCAAAGATGCAACTAAGAAAGACAACTACAGACCAATCTTCCCCATGAACATTTACTCAAAAGTACTGAATAAATTCTGGCAAACCAATTACAGCATATAAAATTAGTCATTCTCCACAATCAACCAGAAATGCAGGGATGGTTCAATATATGAATAACTCTGAATGTCAACCATCATGTAAACAAAGTGAAGGGAAAAAACACATGATCATCTCCTTAGATGCTGAAAAAGTCTTTGACAAAGTCCAACACTCCTTTATGATTAAAGCCCTGGAGAGAATAGGAATATAGGGAAAATACCTAAGTATAATAACGGTGATTTTACAAGAAGCCAACAGCAAACACCAAACTAAATGTAGAGAATCTCAAAGCAATCCCACTAAACTCAAGAACTAGACAAGTCTGTCCCTTCTCCCCTTATCTATTCAATGTAGTTCTCAAAGTTTTAGCTAAAGCAATAAGAGAATGAAAGGAGATTAAGGAGATACAAATTGGAAAAGAAGAAGTGAAACTATCAATATTTGCAGATGATATGATTGTATACAAAAGTGACTCACAAAATTCTACTAGGGAACTTCTATAGCCCCTGTGCATGGCTTCATAAACCCTGCAGCACTGCGTTCAGAAGCACCTCCCTGGACCATGGCTGGACCCAGAAACACCTCCCTGGACCCGGAAGCACCTCCCTGGACCCATGATGCATACCCGTGCATGCCCTTTCCCATAAAAGTGGCTGCAAGCACGTGCTCGGCCCTTTTTTCTTCTCTGTCCCCTGACTTCTTTCTTGCTCCTCTGTCTCTTTACCCGCCTGGGACTTTTCTCTTAAATAAACACCATGTGTGGCCTTGTTAGTGTATGTTTGCTTTTACACGTGGAACTAACACTCAGTTTAATCCCAGCTATGCTGAACTTGATAGAAAAGAATGTGGAAAATACCCTCCAATGCATTGGCACAGGTGACCACTTTCTAAATATAACACCAGTAGCTCTAACACTAAAAACAACAAATAATAAGTGGGACTTCCTGAAAGTGAGAAGTTTCTTTAAGGCCAAGGACACATTCATTAAGACAAAATAACAACCTACAGAATGGGAAAAGATCTTCACCAACCCTTCCACTGACAGAAGACTAAAATATATAGAGAATTCAAGAAACTAGGGCCCAAAGCCCTAAATAGTTCAATTAAAAAATCGGGTTTTAGAACTAAAAAGAACCAAAATTCTTCTCAACAGATTTACAAATGGCTGAAAGGCACTTGGGGAAAATGTTCAACATCTTCAGCCATCAGAGAAATGCAAATCAAAACAACTTTGAGATACCACGTTATACCTGTCAGAATGGCTAAGGTCAAAAACACATATGATAGCCTATGCTAGAGAGGATGCATAGCAAGGAGAACACTCCTCTATTGTTGATAGGAGTGTAAAGTTGTCCAGCCAGTGTGGAATGCAATATGGCAATTCCTCAGAATATTGGGAATTAATCTTCCCAAGGATTCAGCAATACCATTATTGAGCATATACCCCAAAGGCATAGATACACACCCCAAAACATTAGCTTAACTGTGTTGATAGCAGCATTATTTGTGATAGCAAGAACCTGGAAACATCCTAAATGCCCCTCAACTGAAGAATGGATTAACAAACTGTTGTACATCTACACAACGGAGTGCTATGCAGAACTAAGAAAAAATAATACCCTAAAATCTGCAAGCAAATGGATAGATTTGGAGAATATCATCCTGAGCGAGGCATCAAAAACCCAGAAGGATTATCAGAGCATGTACTCAACTCATTAGTGGACCTTAAGCAAAAGCATTCTTATTTCATTGAAATAGGGGAAATCTTTAGCATGAATGTGTTGTATCTTTAGCTTTCCTTACAATGATACTATTTGGAACCTGTATCCATCTGCATTTGGTCTCCTAAAATTCCACTAAATTGGCTACTGTGCCATCTACTTCTAAGAATTAAATACAATGAATAAATGAGGGGGAAAAACAAAAGTTAAGTGACAGAAACTTTTAAAAGGCACAGAATTTTGCTCAAACTCCCAGTTCAGTGAAATAGAGTGAGGAGGGATTATATAAGCAAAGGGCTCATGATCATTATTGGGAACCCACAGAGACTATTTTGCTACTGGGAGTTCATTGGCTCTGTACTGACAGTTGGAAATTAGCATGGGGCTGAACTAGGCACTCTGAATGTGGAAGACAGTGTGTGGCATGGGCAGATTATGGGGCTTCTGGCAGTGGGACCAGGATTTATCTCTAGTGTATGAACTGCCTTTTTAGAGCCCATTCCCTATAGAAAGATACCTTGCTTAGCCATCATGAAGGATGGTTTTAGTCTTGCCTCAAACTGAAATGCAGACTATATTGACTCCCTGTAGGAGTCCTTACCCTCTCTGAGAAGTGGATGAGGGGTAGGGTGGGGAGAAGCTGGGGGCTAGTAGGAGGAGGGGAGGGAGGGGAACTGTGGTTGGTATGTAAAACTAAAAAAAAAAATTAAGTAAAAAATAAAACTTTAGAAAAATAGCATTACTTTAATACTAATTTTAGGATTTCAGAATTTTACTTGAATAAACACTTCAAAATCTCCAATAAAGGCTTTCAGCTACTGTCTTGTTAGGTTCTATGAAGTCCAGAGTGAAGCCTGCATAAGATAAAAGCACACAAAACAGAACACCATTTGTTCTGTAGCTTTAGTGTGTTAAATGTTATTTAAAGCATAATGGCTTTCTAATAAAATATCAATATACAACAGAAGAAAGCCCTAAACATACTGGCTGTAAATCCATGCTGGAAACATTCTTCTTAAAAATTTTATAGTTTCAAGAAAATTATTGTATGTAATTCAAATAAAAATACCATTAAGTATATATGCAAATACATTAATATATTTTATTATATTTGTACTCATCTTATTTATCCCTATATTAAACATTTAAGTGATAAATGATTTGCTGTTACTATAAAATTTTTTGAAATAATCAGCTTATAAAGAAAAGTACCCAACTTCAAATTATTCTATAGACCTATTGTGATAAAGCGGCCTAATCTTAGCACAAAAATAAAAATGTAGATAAATGAAACGGATTAAATGAATCAGAAATAAAGCAGAAATGCTATGCCCACTTAATTTTTGATAAAGAAGTAAAAATATATTAAAGATATAGTTCACTTGACAAATGATACAGCAGGCAAAACTAGATTTCTTTCTATTGAAGAGTTAAATAAAACTCTTACCTTACAGCTTTCACAAAAATCAATTCAAAATGGATCAACGTCCTTAATTTCAAATCTAGAACACTGAAACTATTAGAAGAAACTCCAGGAAATATTGTTTATAATATTGGGGTAGGCAAGAACTTTTGAATAGAACACCAGTAATCCTGGAATAACCCTCAAGTATCAATAGATTGTGCTACATGAAAATAAAAACTTTCTATACAGCAAAGAAAACAATCAGCAGAGTTGATAGAAAGTTCACAGGACACAGCAGTAAAGGGAATAGTATCCAGAATTTACAAATTGGAAAAATTAAATACGGAGAAAATAAAACTACCAATAAAAAGAGTAAATCAAAGATATAATTATTTTAAAAATACTAAAAATAGCCAAGAGCTATTTTTTTAAAAAATTGTTCAATATTCCTAACCATGAATAAGGATATACAGGGATGAAAAAAAAATTCAGAGGGAAAGATGAACACAAAGAAAATATAGGTGTAGCTATCTTATTTGTATTTCTTCCCTTGATAAGCCATGCCTATCATTCTTATCCTCTGTATAGTTATTGTTTACTCTTCCACATTTTAAATTCTTTTTACTGTGTTTTTTTTTTGATAAATACAAAATAAAGAAGGAAGAAAAGAAAAAAAAAAGAAATACAGATCTAAACTACACTGAGATTCCATCTTACTCCAACCAGAATGCTTTCATCAACCTGACAAAAATTTTGGAAAGAAAGTGAGAGAAATCTCTCTCTCTCTCTCTCTCTCTCTCTCTCTCTCTCTCTCTCTCTCTCTGAGAGAGGGGTGGGAGGAGAAAGAATAATTCTTATTTATTGCCCATATTGGTAAGGGGGAAAATTGATACAGCCATTGTAGAAATCAGTTTGGTGATTTGGAGATCTTGTTTATTTTTTTGTTCTTTTTTATAGAAAAAAGCCTTTTTTTAAATCCATGAATCCCCTTGTTCCAACTTCCTCCCCACTCCTGACCCCACCAGGTCAGCCTTCAGCCTCCCTTCCTCACCATCCCTCATCCCCTCTCCAGAAAAGGCAAGAGGTCTCAAGGTGGATTAGTTCAGCATCCACCCCAGGCAAGTCCAATTTTCTCATCCTAATATCAAGACTGAGCTAGGTGTTCCTTTGGAGGGAATGGGCTCCAAGGTGCCAGTCCATGCAAAGAAACACAGTCTGAACCCTCCCCTTGAGGCTTCACATATTGCCCATATCAGTGTACTGTTGTCTATACTTGGGGGACTTAGCTCCTTTTCCAGATGGTTCTCAGGTGGCTATTCTTGATTCAGTGAGCTCCCTAGAGCTCTAGTCAGCCATCACTGTGATAATTTTCCTCATAGCCTCTATTTCTTGCTCATATAGAGTCTCCTCCCCTGCTATCTGCTGGACCAGGGACACAGCCCAGTGCTTAGCCATTTATCCCTGTCTCTATCTCTATTCATTGTTGGATGTAAGTTTTGTGATTACACTTGGTGTGGTTATTCATTTGATTATCGGGTGTAGGCCTATAAATGGCCCAGCTATTTCACTGAATATGCAGAAAAATGAATGGACATTTTTCAGAAAGAAAAAAACAAACAGCATGTTCTTGCTTATATATGAAATATAGTCAATTGTATATATTTATATGTTAACAAATATATATATTGGTACAATATAACATGAAAAATGAACAAAAATACTATATTGAAATAGAAAAGAAAGAACCAAATGCAGGTAGGCAGGAGATATGAGAGATAATTTTTATCTTGTTATAATTCAGTAACAGGTATGGTTTTGTTTTGTCTTGGGTGTAGGTAAGTACATAATATATTTACTCCTCAAACAATTTCACACAGTAGAAACTGAAGGAATATTGTCAAGTTCTTCTTATGAGGTCACAATTACCCTAATACCCAAGCCACTCAAAGACACAACAAAGAAGGAGAATTACAGACCAATTTCCCTCATGAATATTGATGCTAAAATTCTCAACAAAATTTTGGCAAACCATATATAACAATATATAAAAAATATCATCCACCATGATTAAATAGGCTTCACCCCAGAAATGCAGGGATTGTTCAACATACAAAAAACTGTAAACGTCAATCATCATATAAAAAAACTAAAGGAAAAAAACACATGATCATATCCTTAGATACTGAAAAAGCCTCTGACAAAATCCAACAATCCTTTATGATAAAAAGCTCTGGAGGGATCAGGAATACAGCAAAATATCTCAATATAATAAAGGCAATTTACAAGAAACCAACAGGGAACATCAAACTTAATGGAGAAACACTCAAAGCAATCCCAATAAAATCAGGAACTAGACAAGGATATCCTATCTTCCCTTATCTATTCCATATATTTCTTAAAGTTTTAGCTAAAGCTATAAGAGAACAAAAGGAGATTAAGGATACAAATTGGAAAAGAAGAAGTGAAACGATCTCTATTTGCAGATGACATGACTGTATACATAAATAACCCACAAAATTCTACCAGGGAACTTCTACTGCTGATAAACACCTTCAGAAATGTAGCAAGATACTAGATTAACTCAAAGAAATCAGTAGCCCTTCTATACACCAAAGAAAAAAGGGCTAAAAAAGAAATAAGGGAAATATCACCCTTTATAATCACTGCAAATAGCATTAAATACCTTGGAGTAACTATAACCAAAGAAGTAACAGATCTATTTGACAAAAATTTTAAATCACTGAAGAAAGAAATTGAAGAGAATATCAGAAAATGGAAAGCTCTCCCATGTTCCTAGATAGGTAGAATCAACATAGTAAAAATGGTAATCCTACCAAAAGCAATCTACAGATTCAGTGCACTGCCCATCAAAATCCCAACACAATATTTTTTGGACCTTGAAAGAACAATGCTCAACTTCATTTGGAATAACAGTAAAGCAAGGATGTCAAAACAATTTTTTTCAACAAAAGAACCTCAGGAGCCATTACCATCCATGACTTCAAGTTATACTACAGAGCTACAGTAATAAAAACAGCCTGGTACTGGCATTAAAAACAGACTTAATGGAATAGAATTGAGGACCAGGCATTAACCCAAAAATCTATGAACACCTGATTTTTGTCAAAGAGGACCAATATATACAATTGAAAACAGATAGTATCTTTAACAAATGTTGGCATAGCTGGATGGTAGTGTGTAGAAAAATACAAATACTTCCAAGCCTATCGCCCTGCACAAAACTCAAATCAAAGTGGATCAAAGACCTCAACATAAACCCAACCACTCTGAACGTGATAGAAAAGAAAGTGGAAAATACCCTTCAATGAATTGGCACAGGTAACCACTTACTAAATATAATTAGTGGCACAGACACTAAGAACAAAAATCAATAAGTGGGATCTCCTGAAACTGAGAAGCTTCTGTAAAATCAAGGACACTGTCAAAAGGACTAAATGAAAGCCTACAGAATGGGAAAAGATTTTCGCCAACCCTACTAGTGATAGAGGTTTGATCCCTAAAATATATGAAGAACTCAAGAAACTAGAGCCCATCACACTAAATAGCCCAATCAAAAAATGGAGTTCAGAATTAAAAAGGGAATTCTCAGCAGAAGAATTACAAACGGCTGAAAGATACTTGAAAAATTGCTCAACATCTTTAGTCATCAGAGAAATGCCAATCAAAACAACTTTGAGATACCACTTGACACCTGTCAAATTGGCTACGATAAAAGACACAGATGACAGCCTATGCTGGAGAGGTTGTGGAGCAAGGGGAACACTCCTCCATTATTGGTGGTAGTATAAGCTTGTTCAGCCCCTCTGGAATGCAGAATAAAGTGTAAAGTTTAATGAAATGTTCCACAGCTTTAGATCTGAGTGCCCATTTAATGGTATAGAAATTCACTGAATTTTACAGATTTGGGGTCTAATTTGTTTTGCTCTGTGATAGACTAGTTGGTTTTTGTTTTTTTTTTTTTTTTTTTTAGAAAGAAAGAGAATGATATATTTAACCAGAATTTGTAGGTTCCAGTTCATGATCAGATAGACCCATTGCTTCTATGGCTTTGCGGGAGGGGGAGAAACTTAACAAAAAGACAAAAAAAAAAACACCCACTGACCCCATGGCTACATTATAGAGAGCAAAAGGATGATCCAATGTGTCCAAATAACCTTTTAATGTCACTTACCCCAACAAGATTCCAGTAGATCCACTTTTTAAATATTCCCCAACTTTCCAAATGCAGTTCATACTGGACATGTATGCTGTGGTGCACATAGATCTTTGGGGCCATTTGACAAGATCAATAATATAGCAATATAGATTGCTTTAGAAACCCATGAGCATATATGACAGAAGTCAGAATGGAAGTAGGAAACAAATCTATCAATTTCTAGGGCTTTCATTATTCAAATTTTTCTTTGGCTGGAACTTACAGGTTGATATTCAGCAGTTTTCTCAATTTAGCTCTTGTCTCCCATACTGTCAGGCTCTGCTAGACTCCCTTGCTTGTGGGTTATGACTATTGTTGGAATTTTCTCCCAAAAACATGCATTTCAGAAGACAAGGGATGTTGGCAAATGCTATCAGCTACTACACTAATTCTGGGGAGCTCTTTCTAGGTTTTAAATAACTGAGAGTCATGAGCAGGACAACATAATTCCATCTTCTCAGTCCTGAATCCCATGGTCATGAGCATACATTGGTTTATTTTCATTCTTCTGGATCTTTGTCAAACAGCAGCAACTTCCTAATTCTCTCCATCATCATGTAAGTTGCAGAGGCATCCCTGGATCTTGCTCTTCCAGCTCTGACAGGGGATTTTTATTTTTCTTAACAATGTCCATTTTTTTTGCTGGAAATATTGAGAGCAATTTTTATTTCTCCATCTAAACCAAGGATTATTTAAATTCACTTGTCTATTGTAAAAGATTTTCATTTTATATAATTAGAAAAAATTCAGGCACATAGAGATCCATGAAAAGCAGACCAATAGTAATGCACACAAAAGATGTACAGAGGTGACTAGCATTTATATTCTCATGGGATTTCAGAACACTTGTTCTTGCTCCACTTGTCAACAAAAAGAAGAAGAGGTGAGTACAGAGGGAGAAATGATCATATACAAGTTTGGAAGGTCCTCACTAGACTCCAATCACAGTTTCTCCCATCCAGAACTGTGATTAAAGAATCCTGTTGTCTAGACCAAATAATCTCTAAGATTTTCTTATGACCTGAGGCATGAAGGAGTACACAGAATATGAAACATGCTTTCTCATTACTCACTTCATAAGCTTAAACTCTGATAGAAAACAAACAAACAAACAACTAGGTAGCAATGTATAGAAGAGAATTACATAAACATTACAGGGGGAAAATCATTCCCAGAAATAGTTGTGTGCCTTATGTATTGTACTATCAGCTAGCTGATGACACTGAGGCAGAGAGCTCAGATTTATTTTACAAGTGAAGACATTTCCCTGTAAAATCCACCTCTCTCTTATTTTTTATTTCCTTTTCTTCTGCTTTCTCATTTCTCTTCTGACCCTTTAGTACTCACTCACACATTTCAGCATGCCTCTGCGATGTGACTGATAGTGTGCTGGGAAAAAGATCCACTAAAAAAAGCTGTGCTTCCTTTTTATTTTAATGATGAATCTGGAAAGCTTCCCAGATGAAACATTTATTACACTAAATGCATTCTGCTGAAGAGGAAATTGACCAGAGACACATCAGGCAACTACATGTATTTACAGTATATTGACCTCTCTTTTTCCCGTTCCACTGAAACATCTGTAAGGAATCTTGCCAACATTTTGGACCTATGACTGGTCTTTTGAAATTAGACATTTGAATTTCAGATATGTGCATTTATGTTTATATAGCAAATGAGTCAACTTCACAAGACATTTTGAAGTCAAAATGTCAGTTCCCTGATTGAAGGGAAACTGATAGAAAGTTAGATTTTTATTTGTTTGTTATGTTGAATATTAAAGTCATTCCATTTTGTGCAAAAACTTAAATTCTTTAGACATTACTGTGGTAGCACAATTCTCTTCAGTCATGCAGCAAAGAAAGGACTCATTATTCTCTTCAACATTAGCAAAGAATCTTTGGGTATTTCCCCTGAGGCTCTAGAGTAATTGTTATTTAGGAAAAAAGACTGTTTCATTACACTGTTGTGGAAGTCTGTTGCTTGTTAAAAATAAAATATTGTGATGTTAATATTAAAAGCTAAGATTCTCTAATAAATATATAAAAATCTTGTAATGCTCTAAAATATAGATATTTTGAGTAGAAAGTGTATGATGCAAGGAAAAAGACACACCTGACCTCATGGAATAGGGCACTGTCAAAATATATGTTCAATAAATTATTGTGTAAAATTAACTGAAGGCAATGTACTTATGAAGCATAGGGAATCTTATATTTGGCTATCATTATCAAGGTATCACACTACATATGCAAATATTCTAATCTCTGAAAAACATTTGCAATCTGAAACATTTCAAAGCTGAGGCAAGTGGGATAATGGATGCCCGACCTGAAATGGACTGGTGAGTTTTAAAAGATATTTGGAAGACATATGAGAGAATAGTAGTTTTCACAAATGTGGGCTTTGCAGCGGTGGATTTTCCCAGTGGCATACAAAAGTATCTGGACTACACTGCAACTGCCACACAGTGTTCTTACATCAAGTTTCATAGACTTGAGTTCCACATCCCTTTTATGCTGATCCAGAGCACAAATAACAATAGCATGTATTGATCATTGCTCATTGTTCCATCAAATTGGACTAAATATGGCAAACAGAAGAAAAGCATTTCACCGCTAGCATGGTGTGAACACCAGCTGTAAACTGGATGGCACTGTGGTCACCCTGAGGCAGATGCTGTACTCTGAACCATGATGGTTTCTCACCAGCATGTACTTGGAATGGAAGATTAGCAGTATATCCAATGTGATGTGATCTCAGGAAAACTATTTTTTAAGTGAGTTCTTTGACATTTTCCCATATTCTGGCAACCATTTTTTATCTATGTCTTTTCTATCATCTGTCTCACTCTTCTCTTTATGCTGTTTCCAAGCTTCATGATTATGTGTGTGTGTGTTCCTAAGTTTAAAAAGAGTGTGTGTTTGTTGAAATAAGGCTATTCAATAGATACTGGTAAGAAAACTAGCTATTAGGTATACAACTACAGGCAATGACTCACCTTTCTCCTGAAATATCTATCTATCTATCTATCTATCTATCTATCTATCTATCTATCTATCTATCTATCTCTATATATGAAACAGTTCAACATCCAGGAATATTTATCCCTATCTGGCTATTGGTGGACACATGGTTGTTCAGACTCACTTGCATTTGTTGAGAGTGTGTAATTATAATGACTATGTGTTGCTAGAAGATGTAATTTCATAACTCTTCTTCAAATTATAAGCCTCATACTGTCTTTCTGCTTCCTCTTCCTCAGTGTTTCTTAATGTCTTGTTAAGACTGAGAACTCAACCACTACCTATTCTCAGCATCCTGCACAGCTATAAGTCTCTACTTTAACTGTGGTTCTTTAAGCCACATGTTTCCTGTCTAAAACTTGAAGAGTATAGAGTTTGCTTCATCTAAGGATTGAGAGTAAACAAAATGCTGCAAACCACTAAGTAATTAATATAGAATATGACAAGATGCTTAACAGTTTATCATGATAAATTTATATCTGAAATCTCATTTCATTCTGCTATTCATCCTTTATAATGCCACATTATCAGAAGATTGGTGGCAGCATTGTTATAACTATGCAAAATTCATTTCCACTCAATCTCCATAACTCTTTTCAAGTAGTTAGCTGAAAATCATTCACAGGAACAGTGAAGAGATCACCAGCTCTGTTCTCTTCTTTTAGAAGGTCACAATCTAACTCTGTGCTTTTTTTCTAACTCTGTGCTTTTTTAATAAAGTAAAAATATGGAGAGACCTTGACTCAAAATTTTAGAACATACATACAGAGTATAATTTATAGAATAAAGCATAAGTAAATAAGTAATCAAGTAAAATTTGCTTGCATATTTTTATGCACACATATATAATTCTTGCAGTTGTATAACATTAAAGACCCAACTGTGTGTCTGAAATAAACATGGAACAGCCTAATATGCCATTCTGATAGTGTTTTTAAATATTTGAAATGGCACAATATTCTTTCACAATATTTATCTTAGAATCCCATCTTTGATGCAGAGACTTTTAGCAACAGTTGGAACACTATTAAAAGTCTTTGGTAAAATCCCTTACCTGCCTGAACTGACTAAGACAAGTATAGCATTTCAGTTCTATTCTGTTCTTTAGATGAAATGCAATCATTTGGACCTATAGCATTGAACAAATTTCACAGTAGGCAAGGTACACTGTTTGTCATAGAACATTAAAAAGATCATTGAAGCAAAAGAAAATAATAAACTTTGTGGCCATAAATCTCAAGCACCCTTGGTGACTGTTAAAAATCTACCAAAATTTGCTGTCTAATGATGTGATTCCAATCAACCCAATTTATCAATCTTATGAGCTGATTAAAATCATATTACTCTTTTAAGATTAACTCTTTCCCTCTGAGAATTAAGTTTCTGTGAAGTAAAACAAGATCTAGTGACTACAAAGTCTTAACATTTTGTGATTCTTAAAACTTTCACCTGATTTCATCCTCAAAATGCTGTGGCATATTTCTTTATGGTTTTACAAAGTATGCATTTATCTTGAAATCAGCACCTATTTTCAGAAAGGATTCAATTCAACCCAGAAATAGTCCATCCAAGGCTTCTCACAGAGTCTGCAGTCTTAGCGCTCCCTCAGGTATAGAATCAGAAGGTGTCTGCTTACATATTGGACAGGGAGGGGCTCCATTAATCTTAGAAAAGCATTCTTTGTCTAAGAAAAAAAAAGGTTCATTCCGTACTTTTTCCACATAAAGATGTGACATTCAAGTCGAAGTGGATGGAATTCGTTTTTATGAATAGGGCCCTTGCTGACTAATTCTTTTCTAGGGAGGGTAATGGGCAAATGCTATCCAGATGCGTTTCTCTGGAATGTTTCCCAGTTTGGAGAAGTGAAAACTACTGTACTTTCAGTATAATAAAAGGCTTCAGGGAAACACAATATCCAGGCAAGTCGTGCAACACCATCCCTCTTCTGCCTGCCTTTTCTGAAGCCAGAGCTGTCACAGCGATATTGAATGTCACACTGATAACTCAGACTCAGTCTATTCTTTCCTTTACTCTCTGTAGCAGAAGCATAACCAAATCAAAATGGCATAGCATAGATGTCATGTGGTTTCACAAAGCTGAAAACAAAGTGTTTTACCAATAGGTGTCTCTGAGTTTGTCCCTTTGCTAAACAAAGGTAGAGATGTTTTCACCTTTTTCTCAAACTGTTGCCAAATCTTACAAGAGTCTCTCCAAATTCTAGTCTTCTTTGGTCTTCCATATGCTGTGGGGTCTTTTTTTCTGCTTACCTACTGATTTGCTGCATTTTATAGCCCTATCTACTGATAAGTTGTAGGCAATAGCTTAATCTACTGGTGTGTTGTAGGCAATAACTCTATCTACTAGTCAGCTGTATACCATAGCTCTATCTACTAGTTAGCTGTAGACCATAGATATAGCTATGGGTTAGCTGTAGTTCATAGTTCTATCTATTCCTTTTCTCCCAGTTTTGGTCTTTTCTTTTTGGTTATCATGTTATATCTATTATTTTAATATGAACATTTGTTTTATGAATTTTTGGCTCAGCAACACTGTAGCCATGCTTCATTTAGAAATATGTAAATTCTGTATAGATTTAAGTCTTTAAGTGGGTGGTAGTTACTTGTTTTGATATAGTATAAGGAGGTTCCATCAGTGCTAACACAATTTCCAGACTCTTCTGACTGTAACTTCTGTTCATCCTTCTTTGATGGGACTAAAGTTGTTTTTATCGCTGAGGAGGGAGTCATACTTTTTGGTTAACATTCCTGACATATAGCTTGTTGCTTGACCATCATGTGTGTAATAATTCTCAGTTTCATTTTTAAACATTGTGTAGAGTTAATACTGTGTACTGAAATGTATCTTTTTAAAGAAAGAAATATGAAATATATTTCTAACACTTAGGCTAGTATATTAGTCAGCACAATACTATGACAAATATTATAGTCAAGTTGCTTAAATAACGGAAGTATTCTAGAGGCTAGAGAACCTGGAAGTCCAAGATTAAGGGGTTAGTAACAATGATTTCTGCAATGTGCCTATATGTACTTTCTCACTATATTTTCCCAGTCTTTGCTCAGTGAGTGTGAAGGCAGAAAGGAGATCTTTGATGACTCTTCTAATAAGCATATCAACTCTATTGTATCAGAGCTCAAATTATGAAATCCCATTTTTCTTTCAGGCCTCTTTAGAAGCCCTGTCTCTAATGCAATCATACTGAAGGCTCCAACTTTCACGTGTGGATTTTGAAAGGACACAATTTATCTGCTATCAGGCTATATTATTTTAAGATAAAAAATAAAATAGAAAAACATATATTAGAACTAATGATGAAAATTATATAAATTAATATGCTTTAACAGTTCCACAAATTATATTTCTAACTTTAATGTTCATCTCTAGCTCTGATCAAACATTTGACTGCATACCTTCTTGTAAATGTTCTCTGATCACCTTAAGCTCACCATCTACACTGTCCTGAAGAAGAATAAATTCATTTAATACGGAACTTTTGTGAGTTTACATAAACTCATAATCTCTTTTGCTTACATTGGGTAAAGAATTGAGCATTTTTCTCAACTCCAGAATATCAAGTACATTTTAATCATGCTCTAAACCAACAAGTTTTTTATCTTACAATCTTCATAAACTGCTGCTTGATTAATACAGAGAGTTTATGGTTAAGGAATTGCTTCTTAAATATAAAGTAGTGATGTAGGAGAAAAAAGTTTGAAGAGAAAGGTAAATAAGAATGAATAAAAGAGAATGACTGTGATCAAAGTACATAACATACATTTATATAAATGTCACTTTAACAATTAACATATGTTAAAAATCACTTAAAATGTTATACATGTCCTGAGCAATGTAAAAATACCTTATAAAGCTATAAAGAATACTTTTTAAATCTACAAAAACAGGTCACAGATACCCACTATTGTCTTATGGAAGATGTTTTTAGGTGTAATTTTCTGCATATATATTATCTATATTTTATATACTACTTTGTATGTTGTAGCCTATTATATATGATGTATTATAGAAAAGAAGTATGATTTAGTATATAATGAATATAATATGGAATGTTTAGTTAACAAATTGGATAGAATGTATTATAATGGCAATAATACATAGTATTATATGAGAAAACTTTTACATTGTTAAACCAAATATAGTATACTACAATATAGTTTGAAATAATACAATATATAAGGAGCTTTATAAGAATATTAACTTATGATATTCTTACTTTTTCAATTTTTAAATCACATTTTTATTTAATTATTAATTATTCTGTGGGGGCTGAGTGTAATGTATCCACTCAAGGCATACTATCATCTTATCAATTCTTACACAATAATGCTCCTTAATTTTTACACTGAATTAATTTGGTCTACACACAATAGTGTCTTTCTGTTTTAAAGCTGATGTGTGTCTTATTACTTTCACATTAGTTTCTCATTCCTTCTATTACATTTTCTCTTTGCTCTCCTTTTAAAGCTAGAAAAATTTCTAATTCATAAGAAGCAAGTAAATGTTTGCTTATTTGTTACTAAATTGACCGCTAAGTAATTGTAGAAGATTTTAAACATCAGTACTTAAATGTTGCAAGGATATATAATATGGCTAGACTGAAAAATTTATTAGTTTATAAAGTAATAAACACACTTATCTGTATGTTAAACACAGTGTTGTTCTTCCTTAGTTAAGTCTGTATTGTGCTTTGGTTGACAGTCATCCTTTGAAGGTAATGATGTCTGATTTTATTCTGATACTGGCAGTTTTCCATGATATTTGCAGACCTTCCTCTTAAGCATATGAGAACATTTACTGTTTGTACTTTATTTCATTACTTACTTACTGTTTGTGTGTATTTGTTTGTGCACATATGAGCCTCAGCATGCCCATGGGGATCAGATGATAACTTTTGAGAGTACCTTCTGTCTTTCCAACATGTGCATTTCCAGAATTGAACTCATATTCACAGGCTTACCCCATGAGCAATCTCATAATCCTAGAATAATTCTTATACTTCAGATTTTATGAATTCATTGGAAATTTATATTGTTCATCTGGTTCATCATGGAATTTGTATGACTATTTAAATATGATTACTCTATCCTTATCTATCTATGACCTTTATTGAATTCTTCTGTAGACTTCATCATAAAACCATAAATTTCTACAAATTTTAATGAAGAAAAGATTTTAGAATTAGAAAGATAGAACATTAACTAATTTTACAATATGTGTGCTTATGAATTTACAAGCAATCAAAATAAAAGGAACACAATTACTAATTGCATATGATATACTGGTTGAAACCTAAATATATAAAATAGCTAAACAACATTTGGCATCAAGAAAACAACTCAATTAATATATTAGGTACAGAACTAAACAGAGTTCTCAAAAGATGAAACACAAATGTCTGAGAAACACTTAAAAAAAGAAATGCTCCACACCATTAGTCATCATAAAAATGCAAATCAAAACTACTTTGAAATTTATTCTTACATCAGTCAAAATGGCTAAGATCAAAAAAACAAATGACAGCTTATGTTGGTCAGAAACTTGGAAAAGGAAGTCACTTATTCATGGCTGGTGAAAGTGTAAACTGTACATAAAATATGGGAATCAGTGGGTCAGTTCATCAAAATCTGAGAACAGATCTACCTCAATATCTAGCTATACCACTCTTGGGTATAAACTCAAAGAATTCCATATCTTACCACAAAGATGCTTGCTCATCCATGGTCACCGAAACTCTCTTAATAATAGTCAGAAATAAAACCAGCTTAGATGCCCATCAAAAGAAAAATGGGAAATAAAAATACATGGTACATTTATATAATGGAATTTTATCCAGCTGTTAAAAATAAAAAAAAACTATGAAATTCACAGACAGAAAAAAAAAAAAACATCCCAAGTGACGTAACCCAGATCATAAAACACATATATTGTATATATTTTGTTATATGTGAATGTTAGCACTAAAGTCTCTGATAGACAACCATATAACCACAAATGTTTGATAGAGAGAGTTTGGAAGTAGTGGGGAAGAGAAGATATCTCAAAGAAGAGGATATAATATAAGAATATATAGGTAGAAAGATACAGAAGGGAATGGATTATGGTAATAAATGGGGAGGAAAGACATGTGGGAAGAAGCAACTAATATTCAAGGTCTTTTGAGCTATAATATGGAAGCCTACTGTAATAGGAGCTTCTTAAAATGCATACACAAATTAAAGAATTCTAAATGGAATCACCAAAAAAAAAAAAAAAAATCAATGTTCCAATTAGATATCTTTTGCCACCAAGTGAAACCTCCAGGTCCAAGAATGTGTTACATCTAACTTAGTTGTTGACCAAAAAGACCCTATGGAAACACCAAAACATCTGACTACTGGCAAGATTGCCAGTCATAAACCAATGGTAAGTTTTTATTGCTGAATACACCTCTTACATATCTCATTGAACATGGAAAAGCTAAGTTGGTACACAACTAGAGAATTCACTCCTACTCACTAATGTTCATGGTTCAAAGTTCTTTGAATGTTGTCAGTTGGTGAAGGGCAAACACCAACCCAGCTACAAACCTTGTGGTCTACAACAGTGACCTGCCTATATAATATGCTTGTGCAATAGTGACACAAATGTTGTGAGAACCACCAACCATTCTCTGATTAAATTTAAGGCTGACACCATGAGCTAAAACCCAGATTTGACACTGCTCAGGTGGCCAGAACCTTGGACTAGATAGGCTACAAGCCTAGGTGAAAACCGAATACCATTGTTCTGTTAAAGGAGCATAAAATTACCTTTATTGACATTCTACTCTACATAGAGATCAGGGCCTCTCTTAGCCATCATCAGTGAAGCTTTCTATCGCAGTAGATAGGATCTAACAAAGAAACCTACAACTGGACAATATGCAGAACATGGGAGACCTTAGAACAATCAGTCCTAAATTAAACTGAACCCCGAGTTCCCTCCCAGCCCCCACGCCAGGGCTCAAATTACTGTATAGATGAAGTGTTGAAAAGATTCTAAAAGCTAGAGGGGGTGGGTATTACCAAGAAATCTGTTTTCAAGACACACGACTCTCTTGAATATGAATTCACAAACTGAGGCATCATGAACTGAACCTACCCAAGTTCAAGTCAAATGGAATCCCATTACAGAGGAAAAATGGACACAAATTCTCATCACTAACCAAGATCCCAGTTCCAATTAGAATAGATTATAAAGGAAAATTTAGTTTTTTACAATGGAATATCACTTATTATGTTAACAACACTCAATGTTGCAGACCAACACAAAATAAACTCAATAATATTTTTGTCTTTGCTTAAACATTTTTTGTCTTATTAGAGCAAAAGTTCTCATAATTTTGGATAGGAAAAGTGAGAACATCTTGAATCCATGCAAGTTGTTCATTATGGGGGAGGGGACATTTTATTCTAATATTTACTTGAAAACCTCAATAAAATATACCTTAAAAGAAAAGCAGTCTTTACAAAGGCTACACACAATTTCCTAAAAAGACGAAGACAGAAAAAAATGTTCTTTTGGATCTATAAAGCCAGATATAAAATCAAATATTTAGGAAGGTCTTTCTATGTCAACTTGAAAGTTCTAGGGAAAATCAGCAAAAATAAGCAAACACAAGTTCATAACATTTTTGTAAATCTAATGCTAGTCAATTAGCAAAGAAGATCTTCTCTATTTCCTCTTCCTAGGGTCCTCCCAGAATTCTCTCTTAAGCTCCTTCAGACTTCAAGCTATTGAGTGGTGGTGCTTTGCAGCTTGGGTGTTCTTTGCTTTTTGTTTACAGTCTAATAATGAGTGAGTACATCCCCTGCTTATCTTTCTGGGTTTGTGATAGCTCCCTCAGGAGGATATTCTCCAAACTCATCCATTTGCTTGCTAATATTAGTATATCATTTTTTTTAAAAAAAACTACTCCATTGTGTAGATGTTCCAAAGTTTGTTAATCGATTCTTCAGTTGAGGGGCATCTAGGTTGTTTCCAGGTCCTTGCTATTACAAATAATGCTGCAATGAACATAGCTGAGCTAATGCTTTTGGGGTGGGAATGTGTGTCTTTTGTGTATATGCCCAATAGTGGTATTTCTTGATCCTTGGGAAGACTGATTGCCAGTTTTCTGAGAAACCAACATACTGCAATCCAGAGTGTCTGAACAAGTTTGTACTCCCACCAATAAGGAAAGAGTGTTCTTGCTCTGAATCCTCTCCAGTATAGGTTATTATCTGTGTTTTCAATCTTAGCCATTCTGACAGGTGTAAGGTGGTATCACAAAGTTGTTTTGATTTTCATTTATGATTACCAAAGATGTTGAGCAATTTTTGAAGTGCCTTTCAGTCATTTCTATTTGTTCTGCTGAGAATTCCGTTTTAGCTCTGAATGCCATTTTTTAATTGGGTTATTTAGTTTTTGGACTCTAGTTTCTTGAGTTCTCTATATATTTTAGAGATTAGTCTTCTGTCACTTGTAGGGTTGGTGAAAATCTTTTCCCATTCTGTAGGCTGTTGTTCTGTCTTATTTACTGTGTCCTTGGCTTGACAGAAGCTTCTCAGTTTCAGGAGGTCCCACTTATTGATTGTTGTTCTTAGTGTCTGTAGTACTAGTGTTATATTTAGGAAGTAATCACCTTTGCCAAAGTTTTGGAGGATATTTTCCAATTTCTATTCTATCAAGTTCAGTGTAGCTATGTTTATGTTGAGGTCTTTGACCCACTCGGATGTGAATTTTGTGTACAGTAATAGGTTTGGATCTACTTGGCATTTTTCAACACACTATCATCCAGTTTTGCCAACACGATTTGTTGAAAATATTATCTTTTTCCATTGAAGATTTTTGGCTTCTTTGTCAAAAATCAGGTGTTCATAAGTGTGTGGCTTAATGTTGGAGTCTTCAATTTGATTCCACTGATCCACAAGTCTGTTTTTATGCCAGGACCATGCTGTTTTTATTACTGTAGCTTTATATTATAGCTTGAAGTCAGGGATGGTGATACCTCCTGAGGTTCTTTTGTTGAGCAAAATTGTTTTGGCAATCCTGGCTTTTCTGTTATTCCCAATTAAATTGAGTATTGTTCTTTCAAAGTCTGTAAAAATTAGTGTTGTGATTTTGATTAGGATTACATTGAATCTGTAGGTTGCTTTTGGTAAAATTGCCATTTTTACTATGTTGATCCTACCTATTCAGGAACTTGGGAGATCTTTCCATTTTCTGATATCCTCTTCAATTTCTTTCTTTAGTGATTTAAGGTTTTTGTCCAACAGATCTGTTACTTCTTTGATTATAGTTATACCAAGGTATTTAATGCCATTGGCAGCTATTACAAAGGATTGCTTTGTAATGATTACCTTTTTTTCCAGCACTTTTATCTTTAGTGTATAGGAGGGCTACTGATTTCTTTGAGTTAATCTTGTATTTTGCTACATTGCTGAAGGTGTGTATCAGCTGTAGAAATTCCCTTGTAGAATTCTGTGAGTCACTTATGTATACAAACATATCATCTGCAAATAGAGATAAGTTTACTTCCTCTTTTCCAATTTGTATCCCCTTAATCTCCTTTCATTCTCTTATTGCTTTAGCTAAAACTTCAAGAATGATATTGAATAGATAAGGGTGGCGGGACAGCCTGGTCTGGTTATTAATTTTAGACAGTATGTAACCTTATCTAGAAAAATAATGTACTGGTTAAAGAAATTACAAATGAATGAGGAATTCTTGTGACTAACAATAAATATCCAATTCAAATTATTATATCATCAAAAATTATGACCACATGTTGTAATGTTTGATTTTGTAAGCTGTAGATATTTTAAATGTAGTAATGAATACTTATAAATAGTAAATTTTCATAGACTTTTATTTTTGAGTTTTGATTTTTGGATTTCTGTGTGCTCACATGGAAAAATAAAATACAGTGATTCAAAACTACTCTGGATAAATCTTTGCATGATCTTGATGTAGATTGAGGAGATGATGTGATGCAAGGTACAAGGCCTGTGGTTTTAAACCATGGCTCATATAAATCACATTAATTCATCACAACTTCTTGACTAATTTGTTTTCTGGAAGGTTTTTTTTTTTTTTTTTTTTTTTTTTTTTTTTTTTTTTTTTTTTTTTTTTTTTTTTTTTTTTTTTTTTTTTTTTTTTTTTTTTTTTTTTTTTTTTTTTTTTTTTTTTTTTTTTTTTTTTTTTTTTTTTTTTTTTTTTTTTTTTTTTTTTTTTTTTTTTTTACAGAATTCAACATTTACTTATGACATCTTCATGGATTGTGCCTCTTCAATGGCCCAACAGCAAGCTAGGAAATATTCTTTAATGAAGCAAAGAAACTAATCTACAGTGTAAAATAAGGGTTTCTCCTAGATACTTACAGTCAGTGTGTGAGTCCTAAGATACTGTTAAAATCTCTACACAACATGCTTATTTGCCACTCAGTTACCACGTGGCTGGTGTTCATTAGTTTCAGTGCTGGAGCAGCCTGCATTGTGTCTGACACTTACTGTGGATAGTAACTTTCTCTGGACATAACTCAAAACTGGCACTTACAAAATGTTTTTGGTAAGTATTTCCAAATAACACATTTCAAATCAGTGGGTGGTTACTATAAAATTTGCAGTATCAGATATAAGTTGCAGAAATAGTATTTACATTTAAAAAGTACTCCTAAAGTTCTCCAATTGTGCTTTAAATGGGAGACTTTCCCAACATTTACTGTAGATTTTCCATCCTTTGCCGTAACCATGCTTGACACATGCATCACAGACTAACTGCATAGTATTTATTATTATGATGTTCACTCATTATGATGCCAGTGGTGAAGCATACTAGTCTAGGATTCTGTGGGCTGCCAAGAAAGCAGATCGCATTTGCAATCTAATTTATGTCAAACTATAGAAGAAATGATATAACACCAAAGCATGTAGCAGAAAGCATACTGCTGCCTCTACCTAGTTAAAGCGATATGATTTGGTGATTATTACAGAAAGGTGATTAAAATACAACCAAAAATTTGCATGACTTGTGAAGTGACAGGAGGTCCTAATTATTTGGTTCTACATCTTTTGTTATTTTTGTTTCGTTTTGTGCAATGTAAGCAGACAGACAAGTAGGATATCAGAAAAAGCATGAGACTATCTTATCCTATTGCTATGAGAACAAGAAATAAAAGGTAAACTCTTCCTGATAGAGGGCAGTTGTGTTACTTTCAAAAACATACAAGCATGTTATAAACACTAAAAGACATAAACAAATACCATCAGCACAAAGCTGATGATAAAACAGAGGAGTCCATAGAAATAGAAAAATATTAAATCCAAAGATACTTGATTTAAAAAGAAATATTATATCATATAATAAAGCTTTTCTGGTTTCTTTGCAGCTATTAAAATGCCTTTATTTATGTTCTTTTAGAGAACCTATTTTTGATCACACAAATTCTAACGATATATTTTTGTTTATGTGTTGGAGCCAAATTAAAGCAGGGTATTAGAAAAGAATATCTACCCATTTCCTTCTATTTCCTGAACTATCAAAGGCTAATTTCAAGAAAGATTACAATTATAAAATTTGCTTTAGAACAAACAATATTTCTTAAAAGTTTTGAATTTTTAAATTTTTAAATGATAATATTAAATTTTTAAATATTCCTAGGTATTATAATGAGTACTAGAACTTGTGCAGAGGCTGGAGTGCATAGACTTAGGAGAAATACATACAAACACATATATATGTATATATA
Source organism: Sigmodon hispidus (assembly GCA_004025045.1). Taxonomy (NCBI): domain Eukaryota; kingdom Metazoa; phylum Chordata; class Mammalia; order Rodentia; family Cricetidae; genus Sigmodon; species Sigmodon hispidus. The sequence continues at coordinate 24,978 of PVIH01000553.1, read as the reverse complement.
ACTGTCCCTCTGATGCAGTAAATAATAATTGATCCTGGTTACTTATCTTGAATTACTCTTTAAAAACTTGTATGCAGTCATGAAATTTTCAATACAGTTCTTTAAAGAATTAATAACATGGATTCAATTGCAATGAAACAAAGAATATTCCCTTAGAAATAGCTTTTTCCTTAGCTTCTGTAAAATGAACTCATAATGCATATTAGTAAAATTGCATAGCTTTCAAGATAAAATATTTTACTGTTTTGTTTAATTTGAATGACAAAGCCAATGTTGAGAAAATTCCATAAACATACTGATGAAACATCTTGGGACATTTTACAGTCCAAAAGAAAATCAAAATCGATGGGTTGTCCAAAGTACTAAGCTATTACAGTTGTTAATGAAACAACAGCAAATATCCATGATGGAATGAGAAGAGATGCTTTGATCTCATTCTCACCATTCACCACAATCAACTTAAGTTTCTCCATCTATCTTCCATTGCCATGTCAGAGTAGAGATTTCTTTTCCTTGCAGCTGATAGCTTAGTGACTTTGCCAATAATGTGTCAATCCCTTCCAAATTTAAGAGTTCACTGTGTATTTTTAAAAGTGATGCTACTTGTCAAATAGTTATAAAACATACTACCTTCAGTGCTTCTTCTAAAGTTTTACTTTGATACAATATTTGACTTTGTATTTGGAGGTATTGGTATTCTTTATTGTTCAGTATACATGATGGACACAACCGTGAATAATGTGACTATATTGTTAGGAATACAAAAATATATCTATTTTTTCATGATAATTATTGTACCTAGTGAGTTCTTAAGAATTAATATCAATAGTTCCTTGCATATTAATAGCCTGCCTTAAATTTTATCTTAAATATCTTTCATTTGATAAGCACAACAATCTTAACTAAAATATCAATTTATCATACATATCTTGATTAGAAAAATTATATACTAATAATTTATACTAAATTAAAAATCTTTTCTTACAGAATATCCAGGACATTGCTCAATCTTAAGAACTACATTTGTTTTCCGAGATGCCCAAGAAGTTTGTCAATATTTCAGGCTCATTTAATCCTTGGCCTATTGACTGAGACTATTAATTCTAGGGGGGAAATTCCAACACACCTCTTATTACATCATTTCAGAGCTTAGGGTTGTAGGATTTGAGGATGACATCATGAATCTTCAGTTATGAAATATGGACAGAGGCTATTAACTTACTTTATGTGACTCACAGTTTCCATTAGATAGTAACATTGAATTCAAATTAATGAGTTAAGTGATAATGGCTCTCTAGTCCCTTCACCAACCTTGCCAATATTTTGTTTCATTCACTTTAACTCATAAAATAATTTTACCATGGAAAAGAAAGTTAAAGTGGCATGGAGAAGAATTAGCAGTTCTTGTAATTTTAATTGATTATAGTTTAAAAATTTTAGTATAGAGTTTTTAAATTAGAAATGAGAATCTTGTGGCTTAGAGATATTATGAAGTGTAGAAGTGAACATATTAGTCTGACTATATTATTGGTCTTTGAAAGCATATGGGTAAAACGTAAATCTCTTTTCCAGTCTCTTTTATGTTCTCCAAAGAAGACCAGGTGGTTGATCTAGTTTAGCTCACAAGACTAGCTCTAACTCACATGTCAGCTTCGGATATAAAACACTTCAAAATCCAGCTCAGTTTCATCACCGTTGTGATGGAGAAAGTAGAATTTCTTGACTGACAGTCTTCTTACTTGCACCATTTTTTGTTTTTGTTACCTCACAAAGGTATTCATCAAAATAAATAATGAAGTGATATATACCACCAACCACATGAACCTTAGTAACACAGTGATTTGTCATAACTTAAGAAATATGAGGCCAGTGAGTCCCACAATAAATATGGAAAGATCTTAAGGTTTTATTTGTTTTCTTTTCTTAGAAATTATGTAGAACAAGACTTCTATACCCCTAAATGAGCAGAGCTTAAGATTTTTGAAGTCTAATATATAAGCTTCAGCTTGAATTATTTCAAGAATTAAGAGACTGATTTTTTAAAAATATACTTGTAGTAATATGGCCTTTGAAGAAAGTAGAGAAATTATAGGTTAATGTATGTATTGGAATTATTAAGAGAGTCAACATTCACATGTTTGTGTATTGATAGTGACTGGGAAAGAGAGACGTCTACTTAAGAGTATTTATATACTAGTTATGTCACATGTACCTTTAAAAGAGAATGAATGGAAAAAATTTGCATATTTTAAGACTCTTATTCTTTGTACTACAGTAACTATCATTCCATATCTGAAAATATAAAGTATGTGTTAAAATCTGTAATTGAGAACTGCACTCTGATCCATAGGTTTTACATACTTAAATTATTATTTTCTGCCTGTAAAATCATAGTAATGCTATTCTGTCTTTTCTTGGAAATGAGCATATTTAAGAATCACTGATTAGACTTCATAGCCAATTGGTTCTTCCACTGTCATCTACAAAAAAATTATAATTCAGAGTTTATTTTACATCAAATTTTCAAGGTTAATATTTGTAATGAGATCATCCACTCAAGGATTTAGCATGTACATTATTGGTAGTACATTTTTCTAAACATTAGAATTAATTTTTTTCTTAGGATTAATATGTATGTTCATTTGTCTCTGTGTGTAAACACTGACTATGTGGTTTTCCAAGAGCTAAAGTTATAGGTGTCTATGGGCCACTTGACATAGGTGCTGGGACCTGAACTTAGAAGCTGTGCAGGAGAGACAACTCTTTTTAGCCAACTCTCTAGGCTTAGAATCAATTTTTAGTTTGTAATACTCATCTTTAAAAATTGTCAGCAATATTAAATATTCGTACTTTGCACCTATATTTACGAATGTTATTTAATTGTAATATATGTGAAAAATGTAGTTTTTTTATTTGACTATGGTATTTACTACTGTGTGAATTATATAGATACATATAGAGAACAAAATATGTGTTTAATGTATTTTCTATACCATGATATCTTTTTTTTTTTTTTGGTCTACGGGTTTCTAAGTGGTAACAGACTTATCTAAATTTTTCAGAATAAATGAGCTGTGCCTTCAGAGGAAAAACAAGCTTTGAATAGACTCAAAATTAGATGAGAATTCTCAGCAAGTTTTGTAGCTATGAATTAGAAAAAAATGTGCCTATAGTCCTCTTTGGAACACTCAGTCTTCTATATGAACACAGAAGCTGTTTTGTGTGAATCACATTCTAAGGAACACATTTTTAAGGAAATCTAACTCAGATGATTTGGCTAACCTAAGATCCTTTCTTAGGATTTTTTCCCTGGAGTCAAATAAAATGGTTTTATGGATAATTTTTTATATATTTGGGGGGGTGATTCATTTTTAAGTATCTACTAGAGTAACTCTGTTTTAGTGTGCTTTGAAGTATGGACATTCAGTTATAATTTCAGCAAAAAAGATATTTTCTGTAAGTTGATGCTTCTAGTTGTCACATAAAGAACCGAAAATTTTAAAGCTTCTTTGTAATAATTAGATAAAAATATAATGGAGACTAGGAGGTAATAGCACTTAGATAGGTTATGTCAAGAATAATTTAAGTATTATCATAAAAATTATGTGATTTTTAATCAGAGTGAGCCATAGCTTCATAATATTATTATTTAATGACCACTGTGACCTAGCAGATCAATTTGAAATTTCCTCAATTGAAAACTGGAGGAAAAGGTTCCAGGACTGGGTGCTGTCTGCAGAGCATGTCCCAGTGCACTCTGGAGCAGGCAGAGATAAACTCTGCCTGTCATGGTCCCCCCAGTTGCTGCTGAGGGAATTTGCACGGCTACCCACCTCCAACTGAGCTAACAGATAAGGACTGGGGACCCTGAAGGATAGACTCAGACTTCGCCCAGAGGTGAGGAGGGGTCAGCAGGCCCGAGTGCCTGTGTCCCTGCAAAGGAGAGGAGAGTTGAGCTCCCATCAGTTTTGGTTCTGGTTCCGGTTCTGGTTCCGGTTCCAGGACAGGGTGCTGTCTGCAGAGCATGTCCCAGCGCAACCTGGAACAGGTAGAGATAAACTCTGCCTGTCACAGTCCCCCCAGCTGCTGCTGAGGGAGTTTGCAGGGCCACCACCCCGCCTCCAATTGGTCAAACAGAGAAAGACTGAAGACTTGAAATTCAGTCCCCTGCACAGTGCAGAAGTCATGATTGAGCAGACCTTTTCCTCAGAGGTCACAGGAGGCACACAAGCCCAAGTGCCACAACTGACCAGGAGCCACCTAATTGTGTACCACTAAAGCCATGGGCAAATGCCAGTGCAAAATCTTACATAATAATGTAAAGAACAACAAGGTAACTCCAGAAGAAAGTGGCGATCCTACAAATACAAGACCTGAACTGAACAATGAAGAGGAAACAGAAGGAAACAACATCAAAAATTCCTTTTTGATGATCATTGAAGCTCTCAAAGAAGACATGAAAAATTGCCTTAAAGAAATAGAAGAAAATACAAACAAAAAATTGGAAGAGATGAAGAAATCTATGAATGAAACATGCCAGGAACTAAAAGCTTAAATAGAAGCAATAAAAAAGGCATAAAATGAGGCAAAGATGGAAATAGAAAACCTGAAGAAAAAAGCTGGAAGCACAGATACAAGCATAACAAACAGAGTTCAAGAGATGGAAGATAGAAACTCTGAAGTAGAAGACTCAGTAGCTCAAATAGATATATCAGTCAAAGAAAATAGTAAAACTAAAAAAGCCATAACTCAAAATATTCAAGAAATCTGGGACACCATGAAAAGAACTAATTTGAGAATAATAGGAATAGAAGAAGAAGAATACCAGCTCAAAGGCACAGATAATGTTTTCAATAAAATCATAGAAAAAAAACTTCCCTAACCTGAAGAAGGAAATGCCTATAAAGATACAGGAAGCTTACAGAACACCAAAGAGATATGACCCCCCAAAAAAGTAAGCGTGCCACATTATAATGAAGTCACAAAACATACAGAACAAAGAAAAAATTGTAAGAGCTGCAAAAGACAAGGGCCAACCTACATATAAAGGCAGACCCATCAGAAGAACGCCTGACAATTCAATGGAAAAAATGAAAGCTAGAAGTGCTTGGTCAGATGTTATACAGACGCTAAAACAGCATGGCTGCCAAACTAGAATACTCTACCCTGCAAAATTATCAATCACCATAGATGGAGTAAACAAGATATTTCATGACAAAGTCAGACTGAAAGAATATCTATCTACTAATCAAGCACTACAGAGAGTATTAGAGGGAAAATTCCAACCTAAGGACCCCAGATACACCCACGAAATCACAAACAATCAATAATTCCACAGAAGAATACTCCAGAGAAAGGAAATACAAACAAGTTACCATCAAAAATGTCAGGAAATATGAATCAATGGTCACTAATTTCCCTTAATATCAATGGACTCAACTCTCCTATAAAATGTCACACACTAACAAAATGGATACAACAACAGAAGCCATCCTTCTGTTGCCTACAAGAAACACACCTGAACTGCAAGGACAGACACAGGCTTAGAATAAAGGGTTGGGAAAAGATGTTCCAGTCAAATGGTCCTAAGAAACAAGCGGCTAAAGATGATGAGCACTTTTTCAGGTGCCTGTCAACCATTCTTAATTCCTCTGCTGAGAATTCCCTTTTTAGATCTGTACTCCATTTTTTGATTGGGTTATTCATGGTTTTGGGCTCTAGATTCTTGAGCTCTTTATATATCTTAGAGATCAGTCCTCTATCACTTGTAAGGTTGGTAAAAATCTTTTCCCATTCTGTAGGCTGTCCTATTGATAGTGTCCTTGGCTTTACAGAAGCTTCCTAGCTTCAGGAGATCCCACTTATTGATTGTTGGTCTTAGTGTCTGTGCCACTGGTGTTATATTTAGGAAGTGGTCACCTGTGCCAATTCGTAGAAGTGTATTTCCTAACAAGTTCAAAGTGGCTGGGTTTATGTTGAGGTCTTTGATCCACTTGGATTTGAGTTTTGTGCAGGGTGACAGGCTCAGATCTATTTGCATTTTTCTACACACTTCCATCCAGCTATGACAACACCATTTGTTAAATATACTATCTTTTTTCCATTGAATGTTTTGGGGCTCTTTGTCAAAGATCGTGTGTTCATAGGTTTTTGGGTTAATGTCTGGATCCTCAGTTGTATTCCATTGATCCACAAGTCTGTATTTATGCCAGTACCAGGCTGTTTTTATTACTGTAGCTCTATAGTATAACTTGAAGTCAGGGATGGTGATACCTCCTGAGGTTCTTTTGTTGAGTAAAATTGTTTTGGCTATCCTGGCTTTCCTGTTATTCCAAATGAAATTGAGTAAATGCAAATCAAAACAACTTTGAGATACCACCTAACACCTGTTAGACTGGCTAAGATAATAGGCAAGATAACAGTCTATGTTGGAGAGGATGCAGATCAAGGGGAACACTACTCCATTGTTGGTGGGAGTGTAAGCTTGTTCAGCCACTTTGGAATGCAATATGGTGGTTTCTCAGAAAATTGAGAATCAGTCTCTCCAAGGACCCAGCAATACCACTTCTGGGTGTATACCCTAAAGAGGCACATTCACACTCCAAAGGTATTAGCTCAACTATGTTCATAGCATCATTATTTGTAATAGCAAGAACTTGGAAACAACCTAGATGTCCCTCAACTGAAGAATGGATTAACAAACTGTAGTACATCTACACAATGGAATACTACTCAGCAGTAAGAAAAAATGATATCCTAAAATTCGCAGGCAAATGGATGGATTTGGAGAATATCCTCCTGAGCGAGGTATCACAAACTCAGAAAGATAAGCAGGGGATGTACTCACTCATTAGTGGTCTCTAAACAAACAAACAAGAAAAAATCCAAGCATGCCCAAGCTGCAAACCACAACCACTGAATAGCTTGGGATCAAAAACACCCTGGACTGACCGTTCGCATCCCACTCCACCTAGAGGAACACCTGACTCACTCTTGAGGGAGGGGGGACAAAACTGGATTTGCCAGGAGTGGAGATATTATTAGATCAGTGGGACCATGGGACTGTCTGCTGTCTGGCCAGGAAGGCAATGGCGAGTTGTGGAGAAAAAAGAATGATCTGATGTGGCGGGAGGGGGAAGGGACCTTGAATAAGGATATACAGGAATAGAAAAAAAATTCAGAGGGAAAGCTGAACACAAAATAATTTTATGTGTAGCAAATTATTTGCATTTTCACCCTTGATAAGTCATGCTTATGATTTTTATTTTCTTTATAGTTATTGTTAACTTATCAGCATTTTCAATTCCATTTACTGTTTTTCTTGATAAATACAGAACAAATAAAGAAGAAAAAATATAAACACACATTTTAAAAAAAGAAAACTGGAGGAAAATATATCCTGAAAGAAAAATTTAAACTAAGACAGAATGAGCACAGTTATCCATACCTTGTAAGGCTCTGGTGATAACGTGTTAGTTTTCTGTTGTTGCCAAAATAATTCCCATAAAATTTTGCCTCTTTCTACAAAAGTTATCTCTTCCCAGCTCTTTAGGAGTATATTGTGGGTTGTTTTGGAGATCTTTGTGTCCAAATTTTCCTACAACTGAATACAAGGCCTTTCTCACCTGGGCTCTTAGTGGAAAAAAATAGCACTTTTAATCCCAGCACTCAGGAGGCAAAGGCAGGTGAATCTCTATTGTACATATTCTGTTTAGTATTATAATAAAACCCAGAGCCAGATATTGTGGAAAAGGTGAAATATCAGACAGACAAGGATCAAACCACAGTTAATTCTCACCTAGTGAATTCCTCAGGCCAATCAGGGTAGGTTTTCTCTACACAAGTCCTCAGACTGACTGGGTTTACAGGCTAAAAGGAAGAATTTCTGCTTTCTCTTGCCTTATATTTATTTCCTCACCCAGTCATTTTACTTTCTTGTTCAATATTTATAGTGCTAGTATTAAGAGTGGGTGTCATCACTGCCTGGCTATATTTGGCCTTGAACTCCCAGAGATCCAGAGGCTCTCTATCTCACAAATTCTGGGGTTAAAGATGTGGATCACCACTCCCTGACCTTCATGACTTGGCTCTGTCCTTTGATATTTCAGGCTACTTTTATTGAATATACCACCACAGATCTTATAGTTTGAGACCAACCTGGATTACAGAGCAAGTGCTCTGTGACATCCAGGCCTATGTAGGGAAACCCTATCGAGAGAGAGAGAGAGAGAGAGAGAGAGAGAGAGAGAGAGAGAGAGAGAGAGAGAGAGAGAGAGAAAGAGAGAGGAAGGAAGGAAAAGAAAAAGAAGAAAAAGAAGGAGAAAAACAGCAGCAACAACAAGAACGAGAATGAGAACTAGGACAAGAACAAGAACCTATTAGAATTCACTCAAAACTGATGAGGCTGCTTGCTATCTACATAGTCAGACCCTGTTGTGTGTCATTTGTAGTTTGAATATCATACACCCATAGCATGTTTTTATGGTGTGTATATATTTAGTGTGTGTGTGAATTATATGTATGTGGTGTAGGGGTATGAGTGTTTGTGGTGTGTGTATATGTCTATGTATATATGTGGGGTGTTAGGTGTGTGTGGTTTCTTCTGCTTGCAGCTCAGAGATTCACCTGCCTCTGCCTCCTAATGCTGGAAGTAAAGGGACTAATAGATTTTGTGGAATGTGGACATGAGATGCCCCTTAGTGTGGGGCTGGTGTACAGTTGCTTACTAGTTTGCTCTGCTGCCCAATGCTGGTAGTCAAGTTGTTTTAATGAGGTCTCAGTCAGGTAAGGAAGAAAATTAATTGGCATATTTAAAAGTTTGTTTTGTAGTCATCCATTGTGACACATGCCTTTAACCCCAGCACCTGGAAGGCAAAGGTAGGCAGATCTTTGTGAACTTTGGGACATTTGATTCTATATAGTAAAGTCCTGGACAGCCAAGGCTGCAGAAAAACAGAGAAATGAGAATAGCAAAAAGTTTTTTTTCCTTTTCCTTTGATGGACATTCTCATCTGAGATTATAGGAAAACTCCTTGAGATAAGACCTTTGAATTGTGGCTCCCACTTACAACATACTTCCATGGTTAAGTCTCAGGATGATCGTCATTCTTTGCCTCCTGCTATTGATCAAAGAAGAATGGCAAGATGGCTTGATTTTCCTCCTAAATATTGGCCCCATGGCTGCCTTCTATCATGGGAAAATGAGAATTTTCTTCTAGACTTCTTTATTTCTAATTTTGGAGCTAGCAGTTTACCTGTGATATTCTACAAAATACCAAAGAAGAAGAGTTAATTTTCATTTTTTTTTCCAGTTCATTTCTAGAGAGGATTAGTCACACCAGAGACTGTGTTTTTACTTGTGTGTAAAGTTGGCTGACCTCACCCTCAGTTCATCCTTTCAGTTTAAAGCATCTATTTTAAAGTCTACGAACTTAGGGACTTAAACAATTATTTTCACAATGTACAGCATAATATTGTATGTTAATGTTTCACTTTCTTTTTTTACTGATGCATTGAATTATTATTACTTTTAAATCAAATTGATAGATAAGTTGGCAGTTTCCTACATTTTTACTTACCATGAATGTTATGCATCAGGCATCTAGGATGTGTATGAACATACATGCACACGCGTGCACGCGCGCGCGCGCACACACACACACACACACACACACACACACCCTTCACACACGTAAAGCATCTACAACATTCTAGGGCTGTGCATATGCATATGTTATAGGATGGGGATTTGAACGCTTCCCTGTGTTACATTTTCAAGGAAAACTGCATGGGATCAGAGTATAAATTTTTTCTTCTTTCTTTTTTTATTATACATAAAGTCATATTTTCTATTCATTTATATCCTCATTCAAGGTCCCTTTTCCCTCCTACCCACTCCAGTCACTCTCTCTTCTCCACATCTCCCCAAGGAGGTCCCAAGATCCTAATATTGCTGAGTTCAGCCTCCACTCCTGGCAGATCCAGTTTCCTCCACCCAACATCAAGACTGAGTCAGGTGTTCCTCTAGAGGGAGTGGGATCCAAGTTGTCAGTCCAAGGTGTTTCAGATCCCAAGCTATTCAGTGGTTGTGTTTTGTAGCTTGGACATGTTTGCTTTTTTGCTTTTTTGTTTAGAGTCCACTAATGAGTGAGTACATCCCCTGCTTTTCTTTCTGGGTTTGTGGTACCTTGCTCAGGAGGATATTCTCCAAATCCATCCATCCTTTGGAGTGCGACTGTGCGTCTTTAGGGTATACACCCAGAAGTGGCATTCCAGGATCCTTGGGGAGATTGATTCCCAGTTTTCTGAGAAACAGCCATAATGAATTCCAGAGGGGCTGAACAAACTTACACTCCCACCAACAATGGAGGAGTGTTCCCCTTGATCCACAACCTGTGCCTTTTATCTTAGCCAATCTGACAGGTGTCACGTGGTATCTCAATGTTGTTTTGATTTGCATTTTTCTGATGACGAAAAATGTCTAGCCCTTTCAGCCATTTGTAATTCTTCAGCTGAGAATTCCCTTTTTAATTCTGAGCTCCATTTTTTGATTGGGTTATTTAGGGTGCTGGACTCTAGTTTCTTGAGCTCTATATATATTTTAGAAATCAGTCCTCTATCACTTGTAGGGTTGGTGAAAATCTTTAGGCTGCTTTTTGGCCTATTAACAGTGTCCTTGGCTTTACAGAAACTTCTCAGTTTCAGGAGGTCCCACTTATTAATTGTTGTTCTTAGAGTCTGTGCCACTGGTGATATATTTAGGAAGTGGTAGCCTGTGCCAATTCATTGGATGGTATTTTCCACTTTCTTTTCTATCAAGTTCAGAGTGACTGGGTTTATGTTGAGGTCTTTGATCCACTTGGATTTGAGCTTTGTCCAGGGAGACAGGCTTGGATCTATTTGCATTTTTCTACACACTACCATCCATATATACCAACACCATTTATTAAAGATATTATCTTTTTCCATTGAATATTTTGGGCCTCTTTGTTGAAGATCACTTTTTCATAGGTTTTTGGGTTAATGTCGGGGTCATCAATTCGACTCCATTGATCCACAAGTCTGTTTTCATGCCAGTACCAGGCTGTTTTTATTACTGTAGCTCTATAGTATAACTTGAAGTCAGGAATAGTGATGCCTCCTGAGGTTCTTTTGTTGAGCAAAATTGTTATGGAAATCCAGGCTTTTCTGTTATTCCCAATTAAATCGAATATTGCTCTTTAAATGTCTGTAAAAAATAACGTTGTGATTTTGATTAGGATTACATTGAATCTGTAGGTTGCTTTTGGTAAGATTGCCATTTTTGCTATGTTGATCTTACCTATCCAGGAACATGGGAGAGCTTTCCATTTCCTGATATCCTCTTCAATTTCTTTCTTCAGTGATTTAAAGTTTTTGTCAAATAGATCTGTTGCTTCTTTGGTTATAGTTACTCCAAGGTATTTAATAACATTTGGAGCAATTATAAAGGGTGATGTTTCCCTTATTTCTTCTTCAGCCCTTTTATCTTTAGTGCATAGAAGGGCTACTGATTTCTTTGAGTTAATCATATATCCTGCTACATTGCTGAAGGTGTTTATCAGCTGTAGAAGTTCCTTGGTAGAATTTTGTCGGTCCCTTAAATATCCAATCATATCATCTGCAAATGTTGATAGTTTCACTTCTTCTTTCCCAATTTGTATCCCTTTAATTTCTTTTCATTCTCTTATTGTGTTAGCTAAAACTTTGAGAACTATATTGAATAGATATGGGGAGAGAGGACATCCTTGTCAAGTTCCTGAATTCAGTGGCATTGCTTTGAGTTTTTCTCCATTAAATTTGATGTTGCCTGTCAGCTTCCTGTAAATCGCCTTTATTATATTTAGATAGTTTCCCTGTATTCCTGATCCCTTCAGAGCATTTTTCATAAATGAATGTTAGATTTTGTGAAAGGCTTTTTCAGCATCTAAGGATACAATCATGTGGAGGTTTTTTCCCCTTCATTTTTGGGATGAACCTTAATTGGTCGTGGTTCAACCCAAAAATTGTTGTATACGGTTTGCCAAAATTTTTTTTGAGAATTTTTGCATCAATATTCATGAGAGAAATTGACCCGTAATTCTCATTCTTTGTTGTGTCTTTGAGTGGCTTGGGTATTAGGATAATTGTGGCTTCATAAAAGAAATTTGGCAATATTCCTTCAGTTTCTACTGTGTGAAATAGTTTGAGGAGTAATGGTAGTAATTCTTCTTTGAATGTTGGTAGGATTCTGCACTGAAATTATCTGGACCTGGGCCTTTATTTTGGGGGAGGCATTTAATGACAGGTTAATTTCCTTAAGGGTTATAGGCCTGTTTAGGTAATTAATTTGTTCTTCATTTAATTTTGGTAAATGGTACCTGTGCAGAAAGCTGTCCATTTCTTCTAGGTTTTCCATTTTTGTGGAATATAGGTTATTGAAGTATGGTCTGATAATTCTCTGGATTTCCTGGGTGTCTGTTGTTATGTCCCCCTTTTCATTTCTGATTTTGTTGATTTGGACACTCTCTAAAAGTTGTCTTTAAAGATTGTGCTTTTCATAATGAAAGTATATTAATTTGTGTGAAGAACATCACAGTGTAAATTTTTATTTTCATTCTATTGATGGGAAATGTTCCATTAATTTATCTTGTTCTGTTAAACTCTGTTAATTCCACTTTTTAATATGAATAATCTATATTCTACATAGCTGAATTGTTTGCTTTTACTTGAAGGGCTTTGATTTATAGTTTTATTTTCTTGGTCTGTCTTTCATATGAAGGGAAACGTTTAAGCTAACGTCATGAATTTTTCAATGTATCCTTATTATGATTAAGTTGACCTCACAAGTTGTTATAAGACTAGGTTTTTTGTATATGGCTTCTTCATCGCTGTTGGCCAGTTTCTGTCTTTTTAGGCAACTATCTATCCTATCTAGATTTTGAATGTAGTATATACAGTTACTTACATGTTTTATTCCTGTAAAATCAAAGCCACTCTCTCTCTTATTCTTTATTCTAATGAGCTAAGCTCAGTCTTCTCTTTGTCATTTGCTAAAGTTTTGACAATATTGTTGACTAATTTAGAGAGCCAAATTTTAATGATATTAAATTTATTACTGTTCTAAATTGTATTTAATTTCTAAATTAATCTGTATCTTTTTTCTGATTACTTTGGTCTTAATTTCTTAGTTACTTAATGAGAGTGTTCATTGTGATCTATTGTTGGACTGAGCTTTTTTTTTCTTCTTTAATATGTGCGTTTCCCCTGTGTATGTGTGAGCTGGTTCTAGAAAGTCTTCCATGAGGTCTTGTATTGAAGAGTTAGGTTCATTTGTGGAAGTAGTGGAAGAGCATGGTGAGGCCTCCTTGGAGAGAGAGAGAGAGAGCGCTGGTGACATGATTTAAATGGAATACTTCGAAGACTTAGTCCTTATATATTTTGGGCACTCCTGGTGAGCAATAGACTCTCCTGTGCCACAGACACAATGTTCCTCTTCTCACATTTCCCAAAGCAGCAAAGCCCAGAAGGAGGCAAAATAAGAGATTTCTCTTTGCAGCACTGGACAACATTGCTTTAGTAGTGGGTATCTGGGAGTTTTTTCCATTAGTCTTGCCTACAGATGTGCTGGGATTGGTACTTAGCTCAACTGTTAGAGAGACTTCACTCAGCAACTGATGCTGCAAAGACCCACAGTGAACGTTAAGAGGAGCCTGAAAAATCCTATGAAGGGGGGGGGAATTTAGGAGGCAGAGGGGTCAAGGACACAAACCAAGTAACTTGGGCTCATAGAAGCTCATAGAGACTTAACTAAAACTAGGGAGCCTTCATGGGATGGACCTAGGAATTCTGCATAAATGTTACAGTTGTGTAATGTGATCTTCTTGTAAGATTTAGATCTGCCAGGAGTGGATGCTGAACTAAGCCATATTGGGTCCTTGGGACCTCCTGCCCTTGCTGGGGAGGAGATAAAGAGATGTGGAGAAGAGAGAGTGACTGGAAGGGGAGGGAAGGGTAAGGGAGCTTGAATAAGGATATCCACAGATAAACAATATGACTTCATTCATAATAAAAAAGAGATAAAAAGGATTCCTAACAATGAAGACATCAGGGGCTATCTCTGATGCTGATACCTGCTTTTGGGGACCTTTTCCTCCTACCAGATTCTCCCATCCAGCCTTAGTACAAGAAAACTTGGTGCCTAGTCTCACTGCAACTTGATAAACCATAGCTGGCTGATAAGCATTGAATACCCACCAGAATCTGAAGAGAAACAGTACAGGAGTGGATGGATAATAGAGGAGAGATGTGGGGGAGAAAATGGGAAGAGAGGAGGAATGGAAAACTTCGGTTGAGAAGTAAAAACAAAAAATAAAAATAAAACAAAATATGAGTATTTGGGTAAATTTGCTTTTCTTTTGATTAAAATTGAAGTGGTCCTTTTTCTTTTGTGCACTTGGATATTTAGAAGAATTCTTTTTAATTTTTAGGAATTTAGACGTTTCCATAATTTCACTTATCAACATATAATTTAATTATTTTGTGATTTGAGAGTATACATGATATGGTTTTAAGATTTTAGAAAAAAGCAACAAGAATAGCTACAAGATATGAAAACTAAACTGGAAGATTTTTTGTTGTTGTTAACACAAAGTGTGTGATACAATTATTTTTAAATGTGGGAGCTAAATACTGGTCATCAGATAATTCTTCCCATCTCTGATAAGATATCTTGTTGATCTGAGCAAATTATTTGAGCAAATGTATTACATTCATTTTTTCCCATGAGATATTGCGTTTGATAGACTGTGTATATTACCTTCTTTCTTGGCTATGAATGGGTGAGCTCTAGTCAACTAAAGGCATGTAGAACCACAAGTTTAATTTTTAAGTGCATGTGAGTGTTCTCATAATCTGTGGTTTATTGTTTTCTTTGTTTAGCTAGGTCTTGGAATGTATCATACTGTTTAAGTGTAAAAATCTCTCTAGCATCTTCAGGTAGCAAAGTACTATCTTCCACTTTTGATATTCTTCATTTACAATTTTGAATTATTTAGCAATGTATGCATTTTTAAAAGCCAGTATTTAAATCCTAACAGGACTTAAAAGTCATTTTGTTTAAATAGATCCAGTCAATTCAGAATCAAACAGATAAGGCCCTTTACAAGGCCTCACTCCAACATATTCCATCTACAGTAAATCCGACATCATCCTTATCTTTAACATAGGGGCCTTGGGAGCATGCAAGATTTAGAGAACAATATTCTTTGCCATTATCTTTGCCAAGGTAGCATCCTTCTAACACTGACTTCTGAGAACTTAGACCTGCATCTTTCAGGTTTCTGGACTAACCTGAATGTTCTATAGTCACAAATGTCAAATATAAATAAAGAAAAAGAGAAAAATGAAAAGATTGAATGTGTTTTTAAAAGCAAATCTTTTACCAACAAGCATTTAATATTAGAACTGAATCAAGTCAGGGGTACGAACCTGCAATATTCATTATGTCAATATTCTACCACCTAAATGGGTAATTTCAACTCTGGTTGTTCTACCTCAAAGCACCATGGGTAAAAGCTTTTTGTAAGCACAGCCAATCGAAATGATTGTCTTCGATACTCCTGATTTTAAAGATAAAGAGAGTGCTTCAGTAGAAACGACCCCAAATGCTTGAAAGAGCATATTATTCTTTATAAGAGCATCATTTTAAAGCAGAAAAAAAAACATCTCCAATCCTTTGAAAATGTGTGTGAAGCAGCCAGATAGCTGTTTCTTTGCCTCTGCCAACATATTTTCCCCAAGATGAGGTGTCCGCATGTTCAGCCAATCAAATAAACTGTCTGGCTGAACATTCCAAGGTGCTTTAAAATTCAGTAAATAGTACTAATCACTTCCATTTCAGTATTGATATTAAAGGCCCTATTCATGCCAAAAAAGTGGAATGCAGCTGTTCTCTGCTTTCCTTTCGAATTTGTATGTGGGAGCTTGCTTGCATAATGAGAAATATGCCTGTATTTTGTGTTCATCTGTATTGAAGAGGGTTAGTGCAGACTGCACAAAGACTCCGTGGTGAGAAGGAACTTGCAAGTGTGCCCTGCTTTGGGCTTTGCAGTCAGCTGCATGGAGGTGGGGGTTGGTAGTGGAGGCTTTTTTCTTCATCGGAGGACAACAAATGCACTTGAGCATTCCATGAGCATTTACTTGTTTGTTGCTTTTAAAGCATCTTTGCAAACATCTCAAAAATATTCTGGACTTAGTCCTAAGCTTTAAGTGTCTGAAGCATCCATGACTTCTGCTGAGAGACAGAGCAGTCCATCACATTTTAAAGGGGAACTCTGTATTCTTATTCATTCACTGATATAGCAGTAAGCAAGCGCCTATTATCATAAGATTTTATTTTTAGAAAATGCCATTAATCTTTTTGAAAAACGTGTCACAGTTTTTGTTCTGTATACATTTTTTTCTTTATTGGCTACGGTAGTTAATTATTGGTTGCATTAAACACTCCAATTCTATTTATAGCTCTCATTCCATTTGGTGGATGCATAAACTTGTCTTTTGGGGTTTGGGGTCAAAATAGCATGGTTTTCCACAAATATAACATTCTATAAACTACAATTTTCCCTTAAATTTTGCTTATTTCTTACCACAGCTTGCACAATGAAACCACTTTAACTTTATTTTACCATAACAGAGCATCAATTACAATTAGAGTGAATGAAAATTATTTTAAAATTACTCTTACTTCTTATACTTTGGTGTATGGAGAAAAGAGATAATTTCCCAATGTCATCTGTTTATTCTGCTTTGCACAGAAGAGCAAGACAGTTTGGATATTAAATGCCTCCCCAAAGACCTGTGTGCTCATGGAAGTTGCTAAAAATGTGCTTTTTAGAGAGAAAGGGCTGGTTTTGTTTGTTTGTTTTTTTGTTTGTTTGTTTGTTTGTTGTTTTTTTGGTGCTGTGGAGATGACCTTTATGGGTGTGGTCAGGCCCTGTACTAGCTTATCCTCTCTTTGTTTCTGACCTTGAGGCTAAAGGTGTTTCTCCAATAAGAACCTTGCAGTATGATGCACAGCCACAGCACAGGCTCAGAGGGATGGGCCAACCAACCATTGGCCCAAATGTCCAAACTTAGTATTAAAACTAAACATCTCCCCCTTTACATATAATTTTTCAAATATTTTGTTCTGTTTACAGAAACCTAAACAAACTTTAGATCTTTCCTTTATATTAGATTTAAAAAATTATGAAAAAAATGTTTTTAAAGAAATTTTAGGTGATAATTTTGATAAGCTGGGGAGGACATAGAATGTATCACATTCCACATTTCCAGCAACTTTGCTTGCCTGAACCTCAAGCATGCAATTTTTCTTTGGCGCTCTGTATCTCCTCATCTATTTGTTCTGCCCTGGAAATACTCCTCAGCCCCAAACAGACCCACAATTTACTTGGTATACAATCTGCCACTGGAATGAATGAACAATGTATTTTGTATCTACAATGCTTCGTTCCTCTGGTGTGTTGACTCTCCTACTTGAAAACTTCAGAGTAGTGTCAGGCTCCTAACTTCCTAACAAAACACAGGCTGCTTCCAATTTTGAGAACTTTTTTCTGGAGGCCTTCATGCTGTCATCCTTTTTATTCGCATTTTTTTTCTTCCTGATTCAGTAACTCTGCTTCTGATTTCACTTCCTGAAAAGATGGCCTCTTCCTCAGATTCTCCTTGTAGTGGACACTTGTTTTTCCTTCATTTTCTAAGCTAACAGGGACAAGTGGGCAGGTAAAAAAAAATCTCACTACAGGTTTAAAAATAGAAAAAAGTCTTTACTCTGTAACAACACCAATGAAAAAAACAATTTCGATGAAATTGTTTTCCCTATAATTAATTTGCTAAACCCAGCATCCATTAATATCTGAGTTCTTCATCATAAGCAACCAAACCAAGGTTTTCTTCCCTATTCTGACATTTTTGATGTTAGAAGCATTAAATTACACATTTTTTGGTTTATTGTATTTCTTTCATCAAAGTAACCAGTCATCTAGTCCAACAAATACTTCCCTAGTGAAAAAAAGAAAGTGTATTAGGGTTTTCTGTGTAAGAGAGTTGTCAATTCTAGGTTTCCATAGTCCAACTGCAAGTTATCTGAAATTAAATTTTATTTTATTATATTAATTATATTTACTTTTTGGATGTTGAATCCGGGGCCTTATTCATGCTAAGTAAGTTTTTTACTACTGAAATACATCATAGTCTTTCTTTTATTGAAGCAACTTTTTGGTCTTATCACAGTGTAGACAGACCTCAGCATCGTTGTCCTCTTGAATCATCTTCTCTTGTAGCTTGAATTAGAGACCTAGGACAATAGGCCTGGGTTGATGTTAAATTTCTGCCTTATAATGTCCACAAATAAAACTACTAAAGTTAATGAATGTCAACATACCTAGCCTTTCTGTGTCATAGTGTAAGCTGTGAAAGCCAGCAGATATCTGGATATCTGCTCTGAGACAGGGTCTTCTAAATAGAGGACTAAAAATAGGGAAGGCAGAGGGATTGGGAGGTATGTGTGGGGGGAATGTAAAGGTGAATATAATTAAAATACATTGTATAAAATACTCTAAAGAAAAAAGAATAAATGAATAAAATATTTTATATACAAAAGGAAATTTGTGTTCTACCTGTTGATTGTCGTCAGTATCTTTCATTTTTTGCTTGTTTATTTTTTGTGTTTTGATTCCTACTGTGCTAGCTGTGGGAAATTTTTCACTTTGTATTTTAGGTAGTTTTACCTGTGTGAGTATGAGGACCTGTCCTCTTTTATATTGAAAACTGTGGTGTACAATTTCATGAAGGTTTATGTATTTCCATAGAGCCTTAGTTAGTCTATGAACATATATAAAGTTGATCCTTGTTAGAATTAAAGTGTCTCTATACAAATGTTGGTGGATATAGAGTTTATTTATTTAAACACAATGTATACATCCAATTGTGAGAGTTTTGATGCACTTGAGAATTGGGAGCTCACAAATAGAAGAAATTATTCTAATACACAAGCCCTCCCGGTTTTCCTTTCTTTCATCACCATGCTCTCTGAAGATAAATCCCTTAGTAAGCAACCATAAGCCATGGAACTGCACTCTCTTCCACTGCCTTCAACCCTGTACACTGGGAAATGGGAGCCTTTCAATCTTTGCCTATAGCCTTGATACCTTAATTGATAATTCAATTCCCCATGACTGAGAGGCTAGATCCAGGTGGCAGGAGACCCAGCTCAGTGCTCAAGTCATGGCTGTAGAGATGACACATTCACATTTAACTGTATATAGAGTAGCAACCTGGAAAGCCATCATGCTATGCTTTTGCACTTCTTTCCAGCACATAGCTGAGCCCCTGCAGAGAAGAATATTCAAGGAAGCTTTGGATGATGTATTATTGCCAATTGGAAATCTCTTTTCTTAAAACATGAACAATTTAGAGTAATTTGGTTTAAACAGTGATTTATAGTGAGTTAGCTAAGTAATAATAATTACCTCACTCTCTAACATATGGAAAATTATTATAGTTTACTATATACTTTATATAGGGTATATAGTTTGACATGAATGTGTGTAAAGATAGAAAATGGCCCTAGGGTAGCCAGATGCATAAAGAACCTTTAAACAAATGAAACAAGTAAAGTGATACATCATCTTTATTGACTTTCTTATACTATTAAATTATATATATTATAAAACTTATATATAAATGTTACATGTAAGAAAAGTTTTATATAGATATATATGTATATTCGTGCCAGCAAGCTCTTCATATGTATAATGTAGTGATTCTGATACTATACCTATTCTGTTTTCTGAACAATGGAGTAATAATATTTAGGTTTTCTCCTGAAAATATTTAGCTAGAAAAAAAAATGTTAATTCACCTTCTAAATTAATGTGAGTACATACCAGGAACACTTTAAAAAGTTGTTACATGTTCACACATATAAAAAAGAGCTTGGAGGTGACATTCCCCTCATGCTTTGAACAAAGATTTTAAGAATATGTCCCACATATATTAGTTTTATAGATATTGACATTAAAATATTTGATTAGGCAATTAAATCTATTGGCTTCATATAAGCAAAACTTTGGTTTCATGTTTGTATTCTTCTGAACATCCTAAATCTCTCATTGCACTGTCTTTGATGTGTAAAATGACAGACATTCTAGGTACTGCAGAATGAAAGTGAGGCACTTTAGAAGAATTGTAATCTTCCAGATCTCTCTTTGTTAAGGCACTATAAATGTTATAGAAAAAGAGAATGTTTTATAAGGTCTCTGTGATGGCTGGGCATCTCTGTGTTCTTCATGTCTTAGCTCTAAAAGAAAGGGAAAAAAAATCGATGACATACAAAAATAATTTGAAAAGATTCAAGAGAAAATTGACTTAAATTTAGCATTTTTCAACTTCTCTTAAAAAAGAAAATCAACTCTACATGATTGTGTGTGTGTGTGTGTGTGTGTGTCTGTGTGTGTGTGTTGTATAAATAAAAGAGAACAGATGCATTTTGAGCATAATTTTCACACATTAAAGGTAAGTTTTAAACTGTGTTTCACCCTGGTTCTTTAGAGGCCAGGTGTTTTATAGTCCCTTCTCTTTGCCATCATCTAATATTGAGCCTGAGCTCCTATATTAGCATTGATACCCAACTTCTGCTAAATCAAGCACTAGCTACTCCTGTTATTGACAAGATAAAGCCATGCTTATCATTCTTATCCTCTATATAGTTATTGTTAACTCTTCCACATTTTAAATTCTTTTTACTGTGTGTTTTTTTTTTAATAAATACAAAATAAAGGAAAAAAAAATACAGTCACCTGCTCAAGACGAAGCATTTTCAATTTATAATAAAAAAGCATTCCATATGTGTATATTAATATGGTGTGAATGTCACTTTTTAAAATTTTGGTGAAGGCCGTCTTGATTTTTTTAATTGACAGCAGCGTAACAAGTTTTCTTATTTCATCTGTATACATACCTAGTTCTAGTTGACCATCTCTCATTCTAATAGCCTTTGGGTTTTTGAGGTCCATCCCTGTTTGTATTCTTCCATACTCTCCATTCATTTACCTCTCATTTATTGCCAAATGCATTCAGTTATCTTCCTCGTTCTCATCCTCTTAAGCTTCTTCCTCCTTTCAAGGACTCCAGCTACCCTCCTGGTTTCTATCCACACTATGTTCCACATAAGAACACACATATAAAATGTAAGATGTAGGATACACATATGAGGGAGAAAATGCAGTATTTGTCTTTCTAAAGTTGGTTACTTAACTTTATAGATTATTTTCCAGGTCCAACTATTTAAAGCAAGATTTTATAATTTTGTATATGTGGTGAAAATGCTCTCTGTATGATGTAAATAAAGTAACTGGCAGCACCAATGTATTTCAAGAAAATTATGGGCATTAAAGAAACCTCATGCGGAATTTAATTTGTGGCAACAGTTAGCCATTGGACAAAAAACTGTTCTGGTATTTACTGCTGGATAGTATTCTGTATAAACTAGACATGCAGGTTCCATAGGAAAGTGACCTCTAAATGTTGGCAGAACAGGCCAAGATGGTCCTTCAGTTTCCTGCTTTGCAAAAAACATTGCCAGGCATCCTTCTGGACACAAGGAGAAGCAACTGATAGACTGTGTCAGATTTCCTACATCATAAAAGGTTTGCCAGAGACTTTGGGCTATAAAGGCTAAAGATGGTGCCCCAACATTACAAAGGATCTTTGGGTGACTGTCCAGGCAGACAGGTGTCATCTCTGTCATTTTCTAGACTTTGAAAGTTGCTTGCACTTCCTGTTTATTTAGATAATATTATATCCTCTGTGGTCTTTAATGTGGTTGAAGGTTTAATAATTATAGATATAGTTCTTTTTAGTTTACTCACAAGGATAAAGTAGATAATAAAATATTTTCTTTATGTTTATTAATTACAAATAGACTAGATATTATAACTATAATTTCTGATTGATAGTTGTTCTGTTGTGTATAATTTTGCTATATGAAAATTAACCTTCCTTTTATATTAGACAAAAAAGAGGAGATGTGGTGGAAATGTTCTCTGTATGATGTAAATAAAGTAACTGGTTTGGCCTATGTAGAGCACCATAGAAGTGGGTGGAGAATCAGAGGACAGGCAGGTAGGAGAAGGGTGGAGTTATTCAGTCGCCATCTGACCCCTGAAGGAAGAACATGTAGGAGATACAGGTGAGCCACGGGCTGAGCCACATGGCGGGTTGATTAATAGAAATGGGTTGGTTTAAGATGGAAGAGCTAGCTAGTAATGTGCTTGAGACATGGGCCAAACAGTATGAACCAATATAAGTGTCTGATCCATTTCTTTGGGGTACAAAAACCACCGCGGGTCAGGGTCCAAACTCCCGGGCCCAAACAACTCGGGAAAACTTTCTACAACATGTATAAATACATATATACCCATATATTCATTCATCTGTTGATGGACATCAAGACTTATTCTATTTTCTTCCTGTTGTGTATAGAAAAGCCATCAACATGTGTGTTCAAGTATCTCTTTGGTAGAACATAGAAATGCCAGGAGAGTATAGCTGAATATTATGTCAATTCTATTATTTAGCATTTTAAAAACCTCTACATCAGTTTTCATAATAGTTTTTCAGTTAACACATTCTACTATTTCTGTAGTTACTCAGAAATAAAGCAGGCAATGGACTGTCCTTTGACCAATCAAATTCCACTTGGTTATTTTAGCATTTGTCAATAATCTACACTGAGCCAGTTATTATAGTTTGCAAAATGTTAAGTTCTTACTCGTCTCACTCATTCTCTATTTATGATTTGTGATTCCTCAGTATAGAAATGATTTGTTACCCCTCTAACTATCAAAATACATGTCTTGTTAATATTACAAGGAACATTAGAATTCATTTTTATTTAATAGATTCCTTTTTTCACTGGCATTATTATTTTGCTGCTCTTGTTTCTCCTAATTTGGCCCATAGGATCTCCAGTAACCATTGCCTATGTCCTTACAACATAGTACCTTTAATTACTCACTGTTTTCTACTTGATTTTATTTCATGTTCTCTTGCCAACTTTAGAACCAGCTGTTTCTCTAAGAAAATGTCACCCATTACTTGTGATGAGTTTTACATTTATTTCTTAATAAAGTTATTCTACAATCAGACTAAATCTCAGATTGGTATTTGTCAACTTCTTTGTTGATATTTTTCACAGATTTTTATTTATGTATAGGAATGTTTGTCTGAATGTACATATACATGCATCACATTTATGCCTGATGCCCGTTGAAATTACTGACTATTGTGAATCATCAGTGTGGGTGCTAATTACAAACCAGGTTAGAAGACCTGCCTTCAATAGGTATGAGTAGGACTTGGCCTATCAATGATTGGTAAAGGATGTGAGAGGGTCTAATGGATTCTTGCTGAAGTATTAGCTTCTGATGAACTCTGGGACAGAGGCAATTATTGTTTTCAGTTGTATTTACACTTAGAAGTTTCTAGGCACCAATGGATAGATCCAAGCCCATGGTTGCACATATAACCTCAGTTAAACTCGGTGATTCTCAAGATAAAATGTAGGACATGAATGTGAGAAGGTGACTTATAGATCCATGGTGGGGTTACAGTCATCAGAAACATATTAAAATCTTAGATTCACGGATGGCATCATGTGAGATCAAATGCAATAAAATTTACTTTAAAAATAGTTTGAAACTGTCAGCACTTATTACTACATTCTGAAACAAGTAGTAGTTTCTATAAAATAGTATTATAATCCCCTTAAAAGCCATCTGGGTATTTAAATTTTTTTCTTTATTTTTTAGAGTAGAAGTTTTTCTCTTTTTTTTCTTCTTTATTTATTTTGTATTTATCAAATAAAACAGTAAAAATGAATTTAAAATGCTGAAAAATTAACAATAACTATAAAGAAGATAAAAATCATAAGCATTACTTATCAAGGGTGATAATGCAAATAGGATTGCTACACATATATTTACTTTGTGTTCAGCTTTCCCTCTGAATTTTTTTTTCCATCCCTGTATATCCTTATTCAAGGTCCCTTCCCCCTCCCACCACATCAGGTCATTTTACTTCTCTGCAACTCCCATCCCCTCCCTGGGCAGGGAGCAGACAGTCCTATGGTCCCACTGACCCAATAATGCTTGGATCAGTCTCCACTCCTGGCCAAATTCAGTTTTGTCCCCCCTCTCTCAAGAGTGAGCCAGGTGTTCCTATAGTTGGAGTGGGGTCCGAAGGGTCAGTCCAGGGTGTTTCTGATCCCAAGCTGTTCAGTGGTTGTGGTTTGCCACTTGGACATTCTTGGCTTTTTTTTCTTGTTTGTTTGTTTAGAGACCACTAATAAGTGAGTACATCCCCTGCTTATCTTTCTGAGATTGTGATACCTCGCTCAGGAGGATATCCTCCAAATCCATCCATTTGCCTGCGAATTTTAGGATATCATTTTTTCTTACTGCTGAGTAGTATTCCATTGTGTAGATGTACCACAGTTTGTTAGTCCATTCTTCAGTTGAGGGACATCTAGGTTTTTTCCAGGTTCTTGCTATTACAAATAATGCTACTATGAATATAGTTGAGCTAATACCTTTGGAGTGTGAATGTGCCTCTTTAGGGTATACACCCAGAAGTGGTATTGCTGGGTACTTGGGGAGACTGATTCTCAATTTTCTGAGAAACCTCGATATTGTATTCCAAAGTGGCTGGACAAGCTTACAATACCACCAACAATGGAGGAGTGTTCCCCTTGCTCCGCATCCTCTCCAACATAGGCTGTCATCTGTGCCTTTTATCTTAGCCAATCTAACAGGTGTTAGGTGGTATCTCAAAGTTGTTTTGATTTGCATTTCTCTGATGGCTAAAGATGAAGAGCACTTTTTCAGGTGCCTTTCAGCCATTCCTAGTTCCTCTGCTGAGAAT